>CM064538.1:4005003-4059566 GCA_032716605.1 Paralithodes platypus | reverse complement strand
TTCTATCTTTCTCTGGCTTGTACCCATTTGGCCCCATTCGAGCCGACTGTGTTAAGACGTTTAGCCCCAGCCGTGTCAATTTGTTACTGGTGAGCGGTAGCTAGCCAGCGCATATTTTTTATTTTTGTTGTTGACAGCAGGCTAAATTTTTGACATTTTTCGATAGAAAAAGTTCTCCGGCGAAGGCCGGATTTCTCCATAATATGCTGGCTCGCATATCGCTCGCCAGGAAGAAATCGACACCTAGATGGGGATAAACGTCTTAAAATAGTTGGCTGAATGGGGCCAAATGGATACAAGCCAGAGAAAGAGAGAAAAGGACAGAACAAACACAGGTCACCCTCCTTAAGATGAATTGGATAAAGTGGGAGGAAAACATTGATAAATAATTATCAATAATTATAATTAACCCTGTCTGGCGTGACGTCTTGGGGATTATTATGTGCTTAACCCTTTCAAGCTCCAGTACGCGTTTCTGTTGTTTTCTGGCTACTATTAGACGATTTTATTCAGATTAGTAACGGTATATGGAAGTCAAAGGGTGGATTGAGATAGTATTTACCCTTTTAATACCCACAGATCCTTCCTAAGCTGCATAAAATCGTCTAACGATAGCCAAAATTAACTGCTAAAACGCGTCAGAGCTTCAAGGGGTTAATTACTATTGAGTATTTTGATTGAGGCAGCCGTTTTCGAGCCGTGTATTTTGATTGAGGCAGCCGTTTTCGAGCCGTGTATTTTGATTGAGGCAGCCGTTTTCGAGCCGTGTATTTTGATTGCGGCAGCCTTTTTCGAGCCGTGCATTTCGAGTTTGACCCATTGACCAAGGGAAACTTCTCCCCCCAAATACCCCTTAATGGGGTCGCCGGCTTTTTTTCTCTTTCTCTCCTTTTCTCTTTCTCTCCTTTTCTCTCTTTCTCTGGCTTGTATCCATTCGGCCCCATTCAGCCAACTGTTTTAAGATGTTTATCCGCCCCCCAAAAAAAAAAAAAAAAAAACCCCCTCCAGGTGTTCGATTTCTTCCTGGCGAGCGATAGCGACCCAGCATTGTATGGAGAAATCCGGCTTCGCCGGAGACATTTTTCTATCGAAAAATGTACAAATTTAGCCTGCTGTCAAAACAAAAATAGATATAAGCTGGCTCGCTACCGCTCGCCAGGAAAATATTGACACCTGGATGGGGGTAAACGTCTTAAACAGTAGGCTGAATGGGGCCGAATGGATACAAAAGCCAAAGAGAGAGAGGGAGAGAAAGCGACAACAAAAAGCGAGGTGGGCTCCCTTAACCCCTTCACAGCCATAACGTAATTGTCCTCGTCTTCCGGTCACCGCTAGACGATTGTCCTTGGTTTGTGATTCACCTCTATATGGGTCAAAGGGGTCAACACGATCTCAATAGAGCCTCTTGATAACATATGTCCTTCTTAAGGGCAGAATTCCACTCGAGGGATATTTTTTTTGGAACCCATTCGCCCTCATGTTTAGCCCCATTGATTTTGAGATTATAAGACGTTCGCCCCATTAGTTTGGCGATTTTAAGACCTTTCACCCCATTTATGTCAATTTTAAGACTTTTCGTGACATTTAGGTGACGATTTTTTCCTGGCGAGCGATAGCGAGCCTGTAATTTAAGAGGAACCGGCCTTCAGCCGGGACCGAAAAATTTACAAATTTATCTTGAAAGGGGGTCAAGAGGGTGTCATTTTAAGCTTGATGGAGGTCTAGGGACCAAACTAAAAACCTTCCCTTAAACCTGAGGAAGAAGGATGACCAGACAAATGACCCATGTCCCCTTAATGGAGAACGATGACCTCTGGTGGGACTTACAGGCGCCCCCCCCCCCCCCCCCCCCCCCTTCGGGTTCAGCATGTTAGTGTTGAGGTTTTAAGGCGTTCGTTCCGTTATTGGGCGAATTTTGAGATCTTTCGCCTCATTTATTTGTTCAATATTAAAACCTGTCGTGCCCCTTAGGTGTCAAATTTTTCCTGGCGAGCGATAGCGAGCCTCTAATCTTAGAAGGAACTGGCCTTCGGCCGGGACATTTTTCTACCGAAAAATGTACATATTTATCTTGAAAGGGGGTCTAGGGGGTGTTTTTTTTAAAAGTTTGATGGAGGTCTAGGGAGGAAACAAAAAAAAAAAAAAAAAAAAAAAAAAAAAAAAAAAAACAAAAAAAAAAAAAAAAAAAAAAAAAAAAAAAAAAAATATAATTAAAAAAAAAAAAAACAAAAAAAAAAAAAAAAAAAAAAAAAAAAAAAAAAAAAAAAAAAAAAAAAAAAAAAAAAAAAAAAAAAAAAAAAAAAAAAAAAAATGAGAAAAAAAAAAAAAAAAAAACAAATAAATTAACGAATATATATATATATATATATATATATATATATATATATATATATATATATATATAGACCAAAAACCAAGCACTACCCCCTTAACCCTTAGAAAATACCATGACGCGTTTCTGTGTCTGTGTCCAGGCTACTATTAGACGATTTTATTCAGCTTAGGAAAGGTGTGTGGAAGTCAGAGGGTTGATTGAGACAGTAGCCTTTATACCCTTGTCATTCCCACAGATCCTTCCTAAGCTGCATAAAGTCGTCTAATGACAGCCAGATTAAAGGGGGATGGCCCGGTTTTCTGGACCACTTTCTCCCTCATGTTTAGCCCCATTAGTTTTCAGATGGTAAGATGTTTGCCCCATTAGTTAGTCGATTTTAAGACCTTTCGCCCCATTTCTTCGTCAATATTTAGACCTTTCGTGCTATTTAGGTGTCAATTTTGTCCTAGGCGAGCGATAGTGAGCCTGTATTGTTGGAAGAACCGGCTACCGAAAAATGTACCATTTAATCTAGAAGGGGGATCTAATGGATGTTTTTTTTTTTAACTTGATGGAGGTCTAGGGAGGAAACTAGAAAAATAATGAATACATGCAAAAATTACCCCAAAAGTGAACCATCTGCCTTTAAACTGTAAATATACGCCTCAATCTACAGAGGGTTAAGGGGAGGTTTTTAGTTTGGTCTCTAGATAGCCATCAAGCTTAAGATTACACCCCCTTGAGCCCCTTTCAAGATAAATTTGTACATTTTTCGTTGGAAAATGTTCCGGCTGAAAGCCGGTTCCTCTTAAATTACAGGCTCGCTATCGCTCGCCAGGATAAAATCGACACCTAAATGGCACGAAAGGTCTTAAAATTGACAGAAATGTGTCGAAGGTTCTTACAATCGTCAAAATAATGGGGAGAACGTCTTAAAATTAGAAAAGCAATGGGGCTAAACATGAGGGAGAAAGGAGTCAAGAAAAAAAATCCCTCAAGTGGAAATCTCCCCTTGTCCTATACGGCATGTGCTTAAGGGGAGATGGGGCGTTTTTCTGCCCCCCCCCCCCACCCCTTTCTGCCTCATGTTTAGCCCCTTTAGTTCTCAAATGTTTTAAGACGTTCAGCCCATTAGTTTGGCGATTTTAAGACCTTTCGCTCCTTTTCTTTGTCAATATGAAACTTTTCTTATCGTTTAGGTGTCGATTTTATTTCCTGGCGAGCGATAGCGAGCCTGTAATTTAGGAGGAACCGGCCGGGAAATTTTTCTACCGAAAAATGTACAAATATATCTTAACAGGGGATCCTGGGGTTGCTGTTTGTTAAAGTTTGGTGGAGGTCTAGGGAGGAAACTAGAAAACAACATTAATAAATGACAGAAATGACCAAAAAGTGAAGTCTTAAATAAGTATATTTTGAAGATAATTAAGTAAATCGATGAAATATGATTACATGGACTCCCAAACAGCCCTACGGATGGACAGATATATATACAATCAATAAAGCAATAATATCCGTCCATAACCAACCCCTATAATAATCCTGATCGGCGAGGAGAGAGCCATAACATCCTCCCCCCTCCAGCGCCTGCGGGTGACTGACGCGCGGCCTGCCAATAACATCTGTTCCCGCCTCTCGCCCCCTCAGCCAATCACCTCTCCAAGCGGCCATTACGTCACCATTACATCGGCCAATCGGAAGCCTTGAAAAATTTCCCGGGGTGCGTTCTAGCGTGCTTATCGGCGACTTTTATCGGAGTTGCTTATGTTGGATAATCATTGCGAAGTTTTTTTTTTCTTTCTCCCTCCCTCCTTTTTTCTTTCTCGCTCTTGCTCTCTCCAGGCGCGTACCCTGATTTTGAGAGAGAGAGAGAGAGAGAGAGAGCAAACCATACAGACCTTAAGATCCAAACGAGGTGGTTTAGACTTGATATAACTATTCGAGAGAGAGAGAGAGCGCACACCACACAGGCCATTAGATCCAAGCGAGGTGGTCAGAACTTGATAATTAATAATAACAAAATCCAAAGATACAATACTTTCTCCACTTTCTCGAATTATGAGAGAGAGAGAGAGAGAGAGAGAGAGAGAAAGAGAGAAAGAGAGAGAGAGAGAAAGGAATGAATAAGAAAAAGAGAGAACAATAAATTCTCCACTATCCCAAATTATGATATATAGATAGATACATAGATAGATAGATGGATGGACAGATAGAGATAGACAGATACATACACATAGATAGATGCTGGGATCGAGTGAGGTCGTGAGGGTGGGCGTAAGCAGATACATACAGATAGACAGCTAAATAGATAGATAGATAGACATATATATAGATAAAGACAGATACACAGATTGATAGATATATAGACGGATGGTTAGACAGATACAGACAGATACAGATAGATAGATAGATAGACAGACAGATAGATAGAGATATATAGATACACAGACATATATATAGAGATACATAGATAGACAGATAGAGATAGATAGATGGATAGACAGACAGATAGAGATACATAGATAGACAGGCAGATAGATAGATAGATACACAGACATACATATAGAGATACATAGATAGATAGATAGAGATACATAGACAGATAGATAGACACATAGATAGATAGATAGACAGATAGATAGACAAACAGATAGACAGAATGATAGAAAGAGCCACCCCCACCCGCCAAATCATTCATCCAGCGTTTCAAATTTTCCCCCGTCAATACACTGACAAATTAATTTCATTGATATTTTCCGGACGGGCTGACCGCTAAAAGATCCGGGATAAGATAATAAAAGACCCTATTTTACGGGATTTGAATTGCAGATAAGATGATGCCGTGTAAACCGAACTGTCTGAATAAAATCGTCTAATAGAATAGAAATGCGTCACTAGGTCTTGATTTTATATTTTTGACAGTTTAGGAAGGATCTGTCGGAATGATAAGGGTATAAAGGCTATAGTCATCTATCATATGATAAGGGTATAAAGGCTATAGTCATCTATCTATATGCAATTTGATTCAAAAATGTTTATTGTCACAGCGTACATCATGTCACATTTTCACATAAGCAGTATTTACTTTGAGACAATATATCTCTGTCTTTCTATCTATCTATATTTATCTATGCATCTCTCTCTCTCTCTCTCTATCTATCTATCTATCTATCTATATATATATATATATATATATTAACTAGCACATCAGCTGATAACTCTTGGAAACATCTTATTTATATAGTTTCAAGGTTTCAGCTAACCTCTCGCAGCCATCTTCAGGAAAATCACCAATATCTCTTATAAAAGGAGAATTGTAATTGTAGAAATTCAACAAGAATGAAACCAAGAATGTATGAAATTCGAGTTAAATGATATCATTGACTCGGTAAAATTGTGTTTTATAATTATAATATAAATTGATTCTTAAATTCTAATTCACTATACCCAAAACCTGCTGATAGTTACACATCGTTTTCTTTCATTGATATGTTGTTGCTTGATTTCCTTTGTACTCCTTTGTACTCCCCCAGAGTCAAAAGAGTGACAAAGGCAGGTTGCCTGTAACGAGTGTCTCCCCCAGAGTCAAAAGAGTGACAAAGGCAGGTTGCCTGTAACGAGTGTCTCCCCCAGAGTCAAAAGAGTGACAAAAGGCCAAATTCAAGGTACGTTGTGGTCAAAATACCTGGACACACGAAGTTTAAAGCAGTTTAAGTCATAAGATGGAGACAAGATTGATTAAGGGAGAAAATTCCAGAGTTCACTAGTTGAGTAGAAGAAAGACAGAAAATTTGCCAATTCTTGGGTTGGAGAGTTGGACAGAATATGGGTAGGACTGTGTTGAAAGGCTTTGAGCTATACTTAGAAAATATTGACACCAAATTTAAGGGGAGGCAGACCGTTTGTTTGGTCTATTCATTCATTTATCAACTCTGCGTAAGCAGAATGGTATCGCCCCCCCCCCCCCCCCTTATAGTGGTACATGCCGGCCGAAATATCTGTCTGTCTGTCTGTCCGTCCGAGAACTCCTCCTAGACCGTTTGACGGATTTTCACCAAACTTCACACGAACATTTGGTGCGTGAATGCGACGGTAATTAAAAAAAAAAATGAATTTGTACAATAGTTATGATTTTAGGTCCAAAATATGGTTTTGCCCCCCCCCCCCCCCCCCCACAGACCCCTAACCCCCACCCAGCAATGATGGCGTTCTGTGTGTGTGCGCCCCTTTGGAACGCATTCGTTCTGGGGCCGAAAACATCTTGCCCCGCATCTGTTAGGTTAAGTTTGGTTAAGTTGACAATAGAAGTGATAGTAGTAATAGTGGGGATGATGGTAATAGTAGTGATGATGGTGATAATAGTAGTGATGATGGTTGTAGTTATAGTGATGATGATGACAGATGATGGGTGATAGTACTAGTAGTATTGATGATGATTTCATAATAGTAGTGAAGACGGGGTGCACAAGTTAATGATGATATTTGTAGTGATAAAGATGACAGAAGTGATGATAGTAGTGATGATGGTGACAGTATTAGTGATGATGGTGAGTAGTAATGATGATGGTGAAAGTTGTAGTGATGATGACAGTAGTAGTGATGATGGTGAGAGTAGTAGTGATGATGATAGTAATGATGATAGTAACTAATAGTGATGATGGTAACCCATCGCAGAGTTGGGTATGCCGTTTTGATTTTGGGCGAAACAGCACGTCTACTTTATATTAGTTAATTAGACTTAAAGGTATATATAATTACTTGTAGTTTTATATAGGATAAGCAAAAGAACACCACGGTACTCACATTATCAGCGTATAACACCACCACAACACCACGGTACTCACATTATCAGCGTATAACACCACCACAACACCACGGTACTCACATTAAATGCAGCGTATAAACACCACCACAACACCCACGGTACCTCACATTATCAGCGAATAACACCCACCCACAGTTACACCACGTACTCCCATTATCAGCGTATAACCACACCACACAAGCCCACAACACCACGGTACTCACATTATCAGCGTATAACACCACCACAACACCACGGTACTCACATTATCAGCGAATAACACCACCACAACACCACGGTACTCACATTATCAGCGTATAACACCACCACAACACCACGGTACTACTCACATTATCAGCGAATAACCACCACCACAACACCCACCGGTACTTCACATTATCAACGAATAACCCCACCGACAACAACACACGGTACTCACATTATCAGCGTATAACACCACCACAACACCACGGTACTCACATTATCAGCGAATAACACCACCACAACACCACGGTACTCACATTATCAGCGAATAACACCACCACAACACCACGGTACTCACATTATCAGCGTATAACACCACCACAACACCACGGTACTCACATTATCAGCGAATAACACCACCACAACACCACGGTACTCACATTATCAGCGAATAACACCACCACAACACACCAAGGTCATCTTACCTGGAAATATAGAAAATACGTTGAAATGTACATTTATACAACAAAAACATTAATTGGTGTGTATGTGTGTGTGTGTGTGTGTGTGTGGCCATTATATAATATACACAAAACAATTCACTAACACCCTGCAGTTCTTGCACCACTTCAACCATTAAATATTTGAAATACCCCGATATGCGATACCATCAGGAGTATTTGGGTGTCTAGACAAAATAATGAAATAACTATACGTGGTGTTGTAAAGTCCAAAACACATATATAACACACATATATAACACACATATATAACACACCCACTAATCTATAATAGATATATTAACATAAACGGAGTGGTATCGCCCCCCTGTATAGTGGTACATGCCGGCCGAAAGATCTGTCTGTTTGTCCGAGAACTCCTCCTAGACCTAGACCGTTTGACGGATTTTCACCAAACTTCACACGAACCTTCAGTGCGTGAATTAGACGGTAATTAAAAAAAAAAAAAAAAAAAAAAAATGTGCAATAGTTATGATCTTCGGTCCAAAATATGGTTTTGCCCCCCCCCCCCCTCCTCTCAGGACCCCCACCCCCCACCCTCTCGCTATTCCCAAGCAATGATGATGGCGTTCAGTGTGGTGTGTGGTGGCCCCGTAGAAAAAAGCACCACAATAGACGCCAAGTCCATTAACTTGGATGAGATGCCGGCTCTCTTTCTCTCTTCCCAGGTCTGCACTCCTATGTCTCAGGGGTACAAGGTCCTCCCTGCCAACACTGACACTCTCCCCCCGCCAGCACCTCCACCCTCCCCCTGCCAACACCTCCACCCTCCCCCTGCCAACACTGACACTCTCCCCCTGCCAGCACCTCCACCCTCCCCCTGCCAACACTACCAACACCACCACCCTCCCCCTGCCAACACTGACACTCTCCCCCGCCAGCACCTCCACCCTCCCCCTGCCAACACTACCAACACCTCCACCCTCCCCCTGCCAACACTAACTAGACAAACTTTAGTTACCCAAACCAGAACACCCTGGTCTCAAAATGTTGACAGAATATATTTACATAAATTAACATAAATTAACATGTTCACAGAGTTGGCAGAGGGGGGAGGGGTAATGTTCGCAGGGAGGGTGGTGGTGTTGTCACAGTGTTGGCAGGGTGGTGGTGGTTTTGGCATGGAGAATGGGGGTGTTGTCACAGTGTTGGCAGAGTGGTGGTGGTTTTGGCATGGAGAATGGGGGTGTTGTCACAGTGTTGGCAGGGTGGTGGTGGTTTTGGCATGGAGAATGGGGGAGTTGTCACAGTGTTGGCAGAGTGGTGGTGGTTTTGGCATGGAGAATGGGGGTGTTGTCACAGTGTTGGCAGGGTGGTGGTGGTTTTGGCATGGAGAATGGGTGTTGTCACAGTGTTAACTATTGACAGTGATGTCTGTGTCGGCAGTGGTGTTGTCACAGAGTTGGCAAGGGTGTTGGCAGTGATGTTGTCACAGACTTGACAGTTAGGTGTTGTCATAGTGTTGGAAGGAGGCAG
The DNA here is from genome assembly GCA_032716605.1 of Paralithodes platypus. Taxonomy (NCBI): domain Eukaryota; kingdom Metazoa; phylum Arthropoda; class Malacostraca; order Decapoda; family Lithodidae; genus Paralithodes; species Paralithodes platypus. The sequence goes on along the minus strand of CM064538.1, from coordinate 4,050,247 downwards.
GGTGGTGGTAAGTATTGTCACAGTGTTGGTAGAGGTAGGCAGGGTGTTGGTAGTGTTGACAGGGGTGGTAGAGGTGTTGTCACAGTGTTGGTAGAGGTAGGCAGGGTGTTGGTAGTGTTGGCAGGGGTGGCAGAGGTGTTGTCACAGTGTTGGTAGAGCTAGGCAGGGTGTTGGTAGTGTTGGCAGGGGTGGCAGAGGTGTTGTCACAGTGTTGGTAGGGGTGGTGGTCGTGGTAGTGTCGTCCTCGTTGGCCATGCAAATGTTACCTTAACGACCCGATATTTTTTCATCACGGCTCCTACTACTGCTCCTCCCCTCCCACCCCCCCCCACCCACCCCCTCCGCCTCCCTCTCTTCCTACTACTCTTTCCCTCCCCTTTCCCTCCTCCTTTCGTTTCCCTCCCCTACTCCTCCACCTCCTCCTTTCCGTCCCTTCCTCCTCCTTTCCCCTCCGCCCACCTCCCTCCTTTCCGCTCCCTTCCTCCCTCCTTTCCGTTCCTCCCTTCGCTTCCTCCTTTCCCTCCCTTCCTCCTCCCTTTCCCTCCCTACTCCTCCTCCACCTCCTCCTTTCGCCCCCCTTCTTTCCTCTCCTTTCCCTCCACCTCCTCTCTGTCCCTCCCTTCCACCTCCTTTCCACCTCCCTTCCACCTCCTTTTCTACCCTCCCTTCCACCTCCTTTCCACCTCCCTTCCACCTCCTTTCCACCTCCCTTCCACCTCCTTTCCCTCCCTACTCCTCCCACCTCCTCCTTTCCCTCCCTTCCTCCTCCTTTCCCTCCCACCTCCTCCTTTCCCTCCCTTCCTCCTCCTTTCCCTCCCTTCCTCCTCCTTTCCCTCCCTACTCCTCCCACCTCCTCCTTTCCCTCCCTTCCTCCTCCTTTCCCTCCCACCTCCTCCTTTCCCTCCCTTCCTCCTCCTTTCCTCCTCCCAACATCCTCCTTTCCCTCCCTACTCCTCCCACCTCCTCCTTTCCCTACCTTCCTCCTCCTTTCCCTTCCTTCCTCCTCCCACCTCCTCCTTTCCCTCCCTACTCCTCCCACCTCCTCCTTTCCCTCCCTTCCTCCTCCTTTCCCTCCCTACTCCTCCCACCTCCTCCTTTCCCTCCCTTCCTCCTCCCCTCCCTACTCCTCCCTCATGTCATCACTCTCTTTTCCCTCCTCCCCCCTTCTCCCTCCTCCTCCTCCCTCCCTCCCTCCTCCTCCTCCCTCCTCCTCTTCCTCTTCCTCCTCCTCCTCCTCCTCCCTCCCTCCCCCCTTCCCTCCCTCCCTCCTCCTCCTCTCTCCCTCCCTCCTCCCTTCCATCCTCTCCCCTCCTCCTCTTCCTCCTCCCCTCCTCCTCCCTCCCTCCCACCTCCTCCTTCTCCCTCCCCCCTCCTCCTCCCTCTGCTCTTCCTCTTCTCCTCCTCCTCCTCCTCCCTCCTCCTCTTCCTCTTCCTCCTCCTCCTCCTCCTCCCTCCTCCCTCCTCCTCCTCCTCCTCCTCCCCTCCACACACCCATTACTCATGCCTTCTTCTCCCTTTCCTCTCTCCCTGTATCTTCCTATTCCTGTTGTCGCTTGCTTTTCTTTACGACCCTCCACCATTATTAGTATCCCCACTCCCATTACAGGGGGAACTGGCGTATTTATTTGTTCATCTACATATCTTTTTAGTTTCCTTCCTAGACCTCCATCAAGCTGAAGAGGGTGACCTGTTTTTTGGTCTGTCCTTTTCTATCTTTCTCTGGCTTGTATCCATTTGGCCCCATTCAGCCAACTATTTTGAGACGTTTATCCCCATCCAGGTGTCAATTTTTTACTGGTGAGCGGTAGCGACCCAGCATATTTTTTATTTTTGTTTGACAGCAGGCTAAATTTGTACATTTTTCGATAGAAAATTTCTCCGGCGAAGCCGGATTTCTTCATATAATGCTGGCTCACTATCGCTCGCCAGGAAGAAATCGACACCTAGATGGGGATAAACGTCTTAAAATAGTTGGCTGAATGGGGCCGAATGGATACAAGCCAGAGAAAGAGAGAAAAGGACAGAAATAACAAAAAGCAGGTCACCCCCCTTAAAATAAAGCACCCACCCAAACCCCTCCTTCAAGATTAATGTGTACACCTAAATAAAGTATTAATATTAACACAGAAATGGGGTGAAAGGTCTTAAAATCACCAAACTAATGGGCCGAACGTCATAAAATCTGAAAACTAATGGGGCTAAACATGAGAAAGAAGATGGCCCCAGAAAACGACCCATGACCCCTAAGTAACAAGAGTAATGAAGGTCAGTTGCTGGTTCTTGATGGGTCGCTGTACAGTCGCGCTAATAAGTCATGTCTCGGCACCAAGTATGTTTGTATCAATAATTGGTATCAGCAATATCTAAGCTTCATTTCGTCATATGAAGTGAAATATACAAACGTGTTCCTACACTTACCCACGCTATCCAACATCTGACAGACATTAATACAGCGCAGAGTGAGCCAAACGTAATGACAGCTGGGACATGACTTATTAGCGCGACTGTACAATCGCGCTAATAAGTGATGTCTCGGCACCAGTTAGGTTCTGATCTATAATTGGTATCAGCAATATTTACACACGATTTATTCCTTTTGAGTGAGATATACAACAGATCCCTACACTTACCTACCCTAATTCGACATCTGACAGACATTAATTCCCGAAAGACTACGAGAATAAACTTGCTCATAGACAATTATAATAATATATATAATGTTCTTCAAGACACACCACCAATGCCGAATTATTCATTTACTTTTAACCCATTGAAGCTCTGACGCGTTTTAGCAGTTTATGTTAGCTATCATTAGACGATTGTATGCAGCTTAGGAAGGTTCTGTGGGTATTAAAAGGGTAAATACTATCTCAATCAACCCTTTGACTTCCATAGACCGTTACTAATCTGAATAAAATCGTCTAATAGTAGCCAGAAAACAACAGAAACCCGTATTGGAGCTTGAGAGGGTTAATGAGGAAATTATCGACCATAAATTATCCATCCTCCATATTCATATCGAGATTCAATGTTATATAAAAAATAATAATATTGACAATTATAATAATAATAATGTATGTATATATGTACAGTCGCGCTAATAAGTTATGTCTCAGCACCAAGTATGTTTTGATCAATAATTGGTATCAGCAATATCTAAGCTTCATTTCGTCATATCGAGTGAAATATACAAACATTTTCCTACACTTACCCACCCTATTCAACATCTGACAGACATTAATACAGCACAGAGCAAGCCAAACGTAATGACAGCTGGGACATGACTTGTTAGCGCGACTGTACAGTATTATACTTAGACACATACGCCATAGCTGGGGGTGGTTGACTCGAGACAGGTCTTGAACCACTTACGCGTTCCCTCACCCCTTTCTCTGTCTCGTCTAGTAGATAAATTTTACATTGGGAGGCGGATTCCTAGTCCCCTGCAATCAGATGAATACAATCATCTGAATACAATCATCTGAATACAATCACCTGAATACAATCAGATGAATACAATCAACTGAATACAATCAACTGAATACAATCAACTGAACACAATCAGATGAATACAATCAACTGAACACAATCAGATGAATACAATCAACTGAATACAATCAACTGAACACAATCAGATGAATACAATCAACTGAATACAATCATCTGAATACAATCAACTGAATACAATCACGTGAATACAATCATCTGAATACAATCACCTGAATACAATCACGTGAATACAATCATCTGAATACAATCACCTGAATACAATCATCTGAATACAATCAACTGAATACAATCATCTGAATACAATCAACTGAATACAATCATCTGAATACAATCACGTGAATACAATCATCTGAATACAATCAACTGAATACAATCATCTGAATACAATCAACTGAATACAATCATCTGAATACAATCATCTGAATACAATCATCTGAATACAATCAACTGAATACAATCATCTGAATACAATCATCTGAATACAATCAACTGAATACAATCATCTGAATACAATCATCTGAATACAATCATCTGAATACAATCATCTGAATACAATCATCTGAATACAATCAACTGAATACAATCATCTGAATACAATCATCTGAATACAATCATCTGAATACAATCAACTGAATACAATCATCTGAATACAATCAACTGAATACAATCATCTGAATACAATCACCTGAATACAATCATCTGAATACAATCAACTGAATACCATCACCTGAATACAATCATCTGAATACAATCAACTGAATACAATCATCTGAATACAATCATCTGAATACAATCAACTGAATACAATCAACTGAATACAATCAACTGAATACAATCATCTGAATACAATCAACTGAATACAATCAACTGAATACAATCAACTGAATACAATCATCTGAATACAATCAACTGAATACAATCATCTGAATACAATCAACTGAATACAATCAACTGAATACAATCATCTGAATACAATCAACTGAATACAATCAACTGAATACAATCAACTGAATACAATCATCTGAATACAATCATCTGAATATAATCACCTGAATACAATCATCTGAATACAATCAGATGAATACAATCACCTGAATACAATCATCTGAATACAATCAGATGAATACAATCAGATGAATACAATCAGATGAATACAATCGACTAAATACAATCGACTGAATACAATCGACTGAATACAATCAGATGAATACAATCACCTGAATACAATCAGATGAATACAATCAGATGAATACAATCGACTGAATACAATCGACTGAATACAATCGACTGAATACAATCAGATGAATACAATTGACTGAATACAATCGACTGAATACAATCGACTGAATACAATCAGATGAATACAACCGACTGAATACAATCGACTGAATACAATCAGATGAATACAATCAGATGAATACAATCACCTGAATACAATCGACTGAATACAATCAACTGAATACAATCAACTGAATACAATCGACTAAATACAATCGACTGAATACAATCGACTGAATACAATTGACTGAATACAATTGACTGAATACAATCAACTGAATACAATCGACTAAATACAATCGACTGAATACAATCGACTGAATACAATCAACTGAATACAATCGACTGAATACAATCAACTGAATACAATCACCTGAATACAATCGACTGAATACAATCGACTGAATACAATCGACTGAATACAATCGACTGAATACAATCGACTGAATACAATCGACTGAATACAATCGACTGAATACAATCGACTGAATACAATCGACTGAATACAATCGACTGAATACAATCGACTGAATACAATCGACTGAATACAATCGACTGAATACAATCAACTGAATACAATCAACTGAATACAATCACCTGAATACAATCAACTGAATACAATCACCTGAATACAATCAACTGAATACAATCAACTGAATACAATCAACTGAATACAATCACCTGAATACAATCAACTGAATACAATCACCTGAATACAATCAACTGAATACAATCAACTGAATACAATCAACTGAATACAATCAACTGAATACAATCACCTGAATAGAATCACCTGAATAGAATCACCTGAATACAATCAACTGAATACAATCACTGAATACAATCAACTGAATACAATCAACTGAATACAATCACCTGAATAGAATCACCTGAATAGAATCACCTGAATACAATCAACTGAATACAATCGACTGAATACAATCACTGAATACAATCAACTGAATACAATCAACTGAATACAATCAACTGAATACAATCACCTGAATACAATCAACTGAATACAATCACCTGAATACAATCAACTGAATACAATCACCTGAATACAATCAACTGAATACAATCAACTGAATACAATCACCTGAATACAATCACCTGAATACAATCAACTGAATACAATCAACTGAATACAATCAACTGAATACAATCAACTGACAACATTCTCTATGGTCACGAATCCTATATTATAACTCCCACATATTTCACAAATTACCAAAACAAAAAATAATCATAAAAAATATATTAGCAACTTAATTAATACCCATGTTTTAATATTTGAGGGGGGGGGGGGGCGGGGGGGGGGGGGGGGGGGGGGGGGGGGGGGGGGGGGGGGGGGGGGGAGAGGTTCTGGAAATTGAAATAGAAAATAAAATTCAAATTCATTTTACCTCAACATTTAATTATATTGGCATTTTTTTTCGGGGCCCATATATTAAATGGGAAAATATTAAGTGTAGCTCTCACTGCATTTAGTGTATATATATATATATTTGTTTTTGGGTTTTTTCCTTTTAGCGTTTTATAAATATATTTGGCACAGTTGCATATTAATTTCTTTGTAATTTACGGCTGTAATAAGGGGAGGTTTTTAGTTAGTTCCCTAGACTTCCATCAAGCTTAACATTACAGCCCCTAGACCCCCTTGCAAGATAAATTTGTACATTTTTCGGTAGAAAAATTTCCCGGCCAAAGGCCGGTTCCTCTTAAATTACAGGCTCGCTGTCGCTCGCCAGGAAAAAATCGACACCTAAATGGCAAGAAAAGTCTTAAATTGACAGAAATGGGGCGAAAGTTCTTAAAATCGCCAAACTAATGGGGCGAATGTCTCATAATATCAAAAGCAATGGGGCTAACCATGCGGGAGAAAGGGGTCAAGAAAAAAATCCCTCCAGTGGAAATCTGCCCTTAAAATAATATAGTTACGTGTTTTCTGATATTGACCTTTTTAGTAGGCTGGGGCTTGGCAGTGTGTTTCCAGGTATTACTATAGTCTATTCAGTGTAGGTTGGCCAAAAATCGTGGCCCATAACCTCTGTAACTCAAGAAGGGCTGAAGCAAATGGGCTGTACTATTTCTCCATATGGAAGATTTCTAATATTATGGAAATTTGTTGGCATTCATCGTTGTACTCTCTCCAGGGAACATATGTCCATTCTACAATAGGGACACCAGAATTGGACAGCGTAATCCATATGTGGTTTTACTAATGCTAAATAAAGTTTTTTTTTATCCACCAAAAAATCCTTGTATTTGGATAAATGAGGTACCATCGGCTTCGTTATTGATTGAACTTGAAGATAAGCAAATAAAAACTTAGAATAAATACAAAACAACCACATTGGGGCACTCCGAAATAAGAATTGTAAAACAAAAAATCGAAATACCTTATTTCCAACTCGCGCTAGCTAAAAAATATGTGGGCAACATTTTATACATATATGGAAGCGGAATTTTATGAGGATTCCACTGGTGACTTCAGAATAACTATAAACCAAATAGTTACTGAGATACACAAATAACAGTGAAAGTATCGAAAACAGACTGAGCTGTACTCTGCCCTCTTCCCAGCCAGCCGTGAGTAAACCGTTAAACTGAGGGGGTTGCCAATTGTACCCATTGAACTAGACTTAATACTGAGTATCTATACCAAAAATGACGCGCGTCAGACGAAAACTTAATTTTTGGCGAATATTTTTAAGTTTAATGACGCTAAACGAGTCATCGTGCGCTTAGGGGGTAAATACCCTAATGACGCACATAGAGTCATCGTGCGCCAAAGGGTTAAAAGCTTACGGCGTACCTGTACAAAAAGTTGCCTTGAGATGGATAGAAATTTGGCTCAGTGAAAAAACAACAAAGAGTAGTCATAAATGGGAAAGCATCAACATAGGCCAATGTAACTAATGGAGTACCACAAGGATCAGTACTGGGGCCAGTTCTCTTCCTAATCTACATAAACGATGTAGATGAGGGCCTCATCTGCACAATCTCAGAGTTTGCAGATGATACAAAAATTGCAAATAACGTAATAACAAAAGAGTATGTTCAGAATATGCAAGGCAATCTAGATAAGTTGTTGTTGTTGTTGTTGTTGTTCCCCAAGCTGCCTGACCGAACAGCCCCAAGGCCCCGAGCAATTCCAAGGCCATAACCGAGCGCCCCCACAGAACCCTCCCTGCCGACCACAATAAAGCCTGGGTGACCGAAGCCACTCCATGGCGGGGAGCTGAGGAGGGTGCGGAAACGCCCGGGAAACCAAAGCCTCACCCAGGGCCCCGTGCCCCTCAGCAATTATAAAGAGAAAGTTGAGGGGCAAGGGAAAAATGTGACGCTTTGGCTTCCAATCTTGGTAGATTGGGAGGTCAATCCACGGAAAAGACCCCGTCACTTGAGATCTAGAAAATATATAAGTTAAAGGAACAGTCAGAGTAAGCTATGGGTATGGCAGAGATCGCTCAGTTCTCACTCTGATAGACCAGCCCATCACCACATGACTAGAACCCAATCCTCTCAGCATCAGCTAGGAAAGGCCCTAGAAAGCCGCCTTTGGCGGGGGGATAGCTCCCCTATTTCAACCCCTTTCGGGGTCGGGCACCCGCCCAAATCTTGATAAGTTGTCTCAATGGGCTAAAATATGGCTAATGTATTTCAATGACGACAAATGTAAAGTACTTCACATTGGAAGCCGAAATGAGAAAGTGAACTATTCAATGAATGGCACCCAACTCAAGACTGTAGACAAAGAAACGGATTTAGGAGTAACAATATTAAGTAACCTCAAACCTAGTCAACAATTCAAGAAGTTTATTAAGAAAGCAAACAAAATGATTGGTTTCATAGGCAGATCCGTTGAGCATAAATCCAAAGATGTAATCCCCACTCCTTATAGATGTAATCCCCACTCCTTATAGATGTAATCCCCACTCCTTATAGATGTAATCCCCACTCCTTATAATTCCTTAGTTCGCCCACTCCTGGAATATTGCGTTCAGTCCTGGTGCCCTTACTATCAAAACGATATAGACAAACTGGAACGGGTTCAACGTAAAGTCACTAAAATGATACCCAGTCTAAAGAACAAACCATATGAGGAACGTCTTGCAGAATTACATCTGTTTCCCCTAACCAAGCGCAGATTAAGAGGCGACCTAATTCAAGTCTTTAACCCTTTCATGTTTTTATGACGCAGAGGTTGCCAGATTAGCAATAATAAATAGAGTTCTCTCACTCTTATAATTACCTCTCCAAAATTAGTTTTCTGCCCACAGCTAACTCAAAGACAACTGCAGAGGTTGAAGTAACTAAACTAAAGGTTTCTAAATATCCCTGATGGTAACAAAGGCTTTAAAGTAGCCCTAATAGGCTCAAAATTGTGTCAAAAACGTGAGAGGGTTAAGATCATCGGAGCCATTGACAATATGAACTGTAAAAAATACTTTACGATTGACCAATCAAACTACACACGGGGAAATGGTTGCAAAATCATTGGTAAATCATTAACACACACAAATCCAAGAATTTCTTCTTCAATCGAGTCGTCAACTTGTGGAATGGACTTCCCCGAGATGCTATAGACTGCAACACCTTCAAAGTTCGCCTAGACAAGCAACTTGCTCTGAATCCAAGGATGACTGCATTTGTAAATGAATACAATATTTCCTTAATTGTGCTATATCATTAGTATTGTCCCCCTTCCCTGCCATGTTAATCCCCAGGGAGGTATTTCCTTTTCACATCTTTATCTCTCTGAAATACTGTTCGACACTAAAAACAGCAGTATTTTGGAGGGCAAGCAACCTTGAGGGGTTGCATGAACTGTTGTTGCCTGTTTTCCTTTGTACTCCTTTGTACATTTGTCATATTTTCTCGTAATCCTTCTCATATTAATTCCAGCCTTCAAACAACATTGCTCCGGTTTGAGAGAGAGAGAGAGAGAGAGAAGAGAGAGAGAGGGAGAGAGAGGTAGAGAGAGAGAGAGAGGTAGTATTAGCATAATGTGGTGAAACAGGTGGCGTGTGTGTGTGTGAGCCAGGTTAAGTGTTCAAGTCTATGTCCCTCCCTTCCCCCTCCCTGTGTTATGTCTCCCTCCCTCCCCCTCCCTGTGTTATGTCTCCCTCCCTTCCCCCTCCCTGTGTTATGTCTCCCTCCCTTCCCCCTCCCTGTGTTATGTCTCCCTCCCTTCCCCTTCCCCCTTGTGTTATGTCTCCCTCCCTTCCCCTTCCCTGTGTTATGTCTCCCTCCCTTCCCCTTCCCTGTGTTATGTCTCCCTCCCTTCCCCCTCCCTGTGTTATGTCTCCCCCCCTTCCCCCTCCCTGTGTTATGTCCCCCTCCCTTCCCCTTCCCTGTGTTATGTGTCCCTCCCTTCCCCTTCCCTGTGTTATGTCTCCCTCCCTTCCCCTTCCCTGTGTTATGTCTCCCTCCCTTCCCCTTCCCTGTGTTATGTCTCCCTCCCTTCCCCTTCCCTGTGTTATGTCTCCCCCCCTTCCCCCTCCCTGTGTTATGTCTCCCTCCCTTCCCCTTCCCTGTGTTATGTGTCCCTCCCTCCCCCTCCCTGTGTTATGTGTCCCTCCCTTCCCCTTCCCTGTGTTATGTCTCCCTCCCTTCCCCTTCCCTGTGTTATGTCTCCCTACCTTCCCCTTCCCTGTGTTATGTCTCCCTCCCTCCCCCTTCCCTGTGTTATGTCTCCCTCCCTTCCCCCTCCCTGTGTTATGTCTCCCTCCCTTCCCCTTCCCTGTGTTATGTCTCCCTCCCTTCCCCTCCCTGTGTTATGTCTCCCTCCCTTCCCCTTCCCTGTGTTATGTCTCCCTCCCTTCCCCTTCCCTGTGTTATGTCTCCCCCCTCGCTCCCTCCCTCCCCCCTCTGTCACGTCTGCCCCCTACCTCCCTATCTACCTACCCCCTGCGTCATGTCCCCTTCTTTCCCCCTCCTCCCTCCCGCCTGTGTCATGTCTAGCCCCTCCGTCCCTAACCCCCGGAGTTATTTCCCCCCCCCCCCCCCTCTCAACCTCCTGCCTGTGGCATGGCCTTACGAGAGAGAGAGAGAGAGAGAGAGAGAGAGAGAGAGAGAGAGAGAGAGAGAGAGAGAGAGAGAGGAAGGAGTGTAGAGGGAGGAAGAAGAAAGAGGAGAGTAAGGGACAAACAAGGGCAAAGAAGAAGGAAGGAAGGGAGGGATAAATGGAGGAAGGTGGAAGGGAATGAATGAATGAATGAACGGGAATTAATGAATGAAGGAAGGAAGGACAATAGCAAAGGACGTAGGGACGTAGGAAGGAAGGAAGGAAGGAAGGAAGGAAGGAAGAAAGGAAGAAATGAAGGTAGGAAGGAAGGAAGGAAGGGAGGGAGGGAGGGAGGGAGGAAGGAAGGAAGGAAGGACGGAAGGGAGGAAGGAAGGAAGGGTGGGAGGAAGGAAGGGAGGGAGGAAGGAAGGAAGGAAGGAAGGGAGGAAGGAAGGAAGGAGGAAGGAAGGAAGGAAGGAAGGAAGGAAGGAAGGACGGAAGGAAGGAAGGAAACCAAAGAGAGGAGGGAGGACCAAACGAGGACAGGGAACATCATCTATATAAACATAAAGTTGGGGCCAAGGAGAGTAAGAGGGATGGTTGTACCTGAACCACTAGGGGAAGGAAGGAAGGAAGGAAGGAAGGAAGGAAGGAAGGAAGGAAGGAAGGAAGGAAGGAAGGAAGGAAGGGAGGAAGGAAACCAAAGAGAGGAGGGAGGACCAAACGAGGACAGGGAACATCATCTATATAAACATAAAGTTGGGGCCAAGGAGAGTAAGAGGGATGGTTGTACCTGAACCACTAGGGGAAGGAAGGAAAGAAAGGAAGGAAGGAAGGAAGGAAGGAAGGAAGGAAGGAAGGAAGGAAGGAAGGAAGGAAGGAAGGAAGGAAGGAAGGAAGGAGGAAGGAAACCAAAGAGAGGAGGGAGGACCAAACGAGGACAGGGAACATCATCTATATAAACATAAAGTTGGGGCCAAGGAGAGTAAGAGGGATGGTTGTACCTGAACCACTAGGGGAAGGAAGGAAGGAAGGAAGGAAGGAAGGAAGGAAGGGAGGGAGGGAGGGAGGGAGGAAGGAAGGAAGGAAGGAAGGAAGGAAGGAAGGAAGGAAGGGAGGAAGGAAGGAAGGAAGGAAGGAAACCAAAGAGAGGAGGGAGGACCAAACGAGGACAGGGAACATCATCTATATAAACATAAAGTTGGGGCCAAGGAGAGTAAGAGCGATGGTTGTACCTGAACCACTAGGGGAAGGAAGGAAGGAAGGAAGGAAGGAAGGAAGGAAGGAAGAAAGAAAGAAAGAAAGAAAGAAAGAAAGAAAGAAAGAAAGAAAGAAAGAAAGAAAGAAGGATAAACAGAAGAGGAGAGAAGCGATAGACAAACAAACAAATCAACGAAGTGCAATTTAAACAGGTGGAGATAAAACTAAAAGCCAAGAAATAAAAATAAAATAAAAGAGAGAGCGTAGAAAGTAAGAAATATATACCTTATTGTTTAAAAGGCAGGAACATTAAATTAAATCTTTAGTTTATAAGCGGAGTAGATTTAAGGTAGGATGGGCGTAGTCATTTGTCATTTATGTATCTTTCTACTATCTTTTGACTATCTTTTGACTATCTTTCGACTATCTTTTGACTATCTTTTGACTATCTTTCTACTATCTTTTGACTATCTTTTGACTATCTTTCGACTATCTTTCGACTATCTTTCGACTATCTTTTGACTATCTTTCGACTATCTTTCAACTATCTTTCTACTATCTTTTGACTATCTTTTGACTATCTTTTGACTATCTTTCGACTATCTTTCGACTATCTTTTGACTATCTTTCGACTATCTTTTTAGTTTCCTCCCTAGACCTCCATCAAGCTTATGAAAACACCCACCCAAGACCTGTAGTAGCCTGTGGAGTTCGTAGTGTTAGGTGTGCAGTTTTGGTAGAATTTAGGCTTGCTTGTCCAATGTCATATTAACCCTTTCTGTACCGGCGACGTCTCTGTCATTTTATTCTAGCTATATTTAGACGATTGTGTACAGTTTAGGAAGGACCTGTGGTGGCAACTACGGTTACTGGAGATAGTTTACGAAGTCGGTTAATGGCTGGAGGTCCTTTTTAAGCTGAATAAACTCGTCTAACAGTAACCAGAATAAAGTACAACAGACGTCACCGGCACGGAAGGGGTTAATTGTCAACCTAACCCTTTTAAGGGCAGGCAGACCGTTTTTCTGGACCCCCTTCTCCCTAATGTTTAGCCCCACTAGTTTTGAGATTATAAGACGTTCGGCCCATTAGTTTGGCGATTTTAACACCTTTCGCTCCATTTCGTTGTAAATTTTAAGACCTTTCGTGCCATTTAGGTGTCGATTATTTCCTGGCGAGCGATAGCGAGCCTGCATTTTTAAGAGGAACCGGCCTTCGGCTGGGAAATTTTTCTACCGAAAAATTTACAAATTTATCTTGAAGGGGGGTCTAGGGGGTGTTTTTCTAAGCTTGATGGAGGTCTAGGGAGGAAACTAAACAAATTATGAAAACAATAATTAATAGACCAAACAAACGGCCAGTCTCTCCTTAAGGGGAGATTTCCACTTGAGGGATTTTTTTCTGGACCCCTTTATCCCTTATGTTTAGCCCCATTGCTTTTGAGATTTTAAGACGTTTGCCCTAGTAGTTTGGACATTTTAAGACATTTAGCCCCATTTATGTCAATTTTAAGACCTTTCGTGCCATTAAGGTGTCGATTTTTTCCTGGCGAGCGATAGCGAGCCTGTAATTTAAGAGCAACCGGCCTCCGGCCGGGACATTTTTCTACCGAAAAATTTACAAATTTATCTTGAAAGGGGGTCTAGGGGGTGTAATTTTAAGCTTGATGAAAACGTAGGGAACAAACTAAAAACCTCCCCTTAGATCATGACGCATTTTATTTATAATTATAAGGGTATAGACTGTATCTCTCAAATACATTATATATATATATATATATATATATATATATATATATATATATATATATATATATATATATATATATATATATATAAAAAGGTCTTTATACAACTAAGGAAGGATATGTGAGGGAATTATAAAGGTAAGGCTCATCTCCACCCACCCTCTGGCTTCCACACACCGTTACTAATCTGAATAAAATCGTCGAATAGTAGCCAGAAAACAGAACACAGAAATGCGTCATCGTATCTTGAAAGGGTTAACCCTATTTGTCACTTTGGAGCCCCCTATTTCGCTCGATTTCTTTGGTTGGAAACCCCCGTGGACTGTTAACACTACCTGGTGCAACGTCTCGGGGGTTGTTATGGTGTTTTGTTTAATTATTATTTTGAGTTTTCATTGTTTTAGCCATTTTCGAACCGCCTAGACTTTAAGGGGAGGTTTCCACTTGAGGGATTTTTGTTTTCGAACTTCCTTCTCCCTCATGTTTAGCCCCATTGCTTTTGATATTATAAAACGTTCGCCCCATTAGTTTAGCGATTTTAAGAACTTTCACCCCATAATAAGACCTTTCGTGCCATTCAGGTGTCGATTTTATCCTGGCGAGCGATAGCGAGCCTGTAATTTAAGAGGAACCGGCCTTTGGCCGGGACATTTTTCTACCGAAAAATGTACAAATTTATCTTGAAAGGGACTCAAGGGGGTATAATTTTTAGCTTGATGGAGGTCTAGGGAACAAAGTAAATACCTCCCCTTAAAAAACGCCTCTCCAAACCCCCTTCAAACTAAAAAAAAAAACTCCCCCAGACCCCTGTCAAGCTAAATGTGTACATTTTTCGATAGAAAAATGTCCTGGCCAAAGGCCGGTTTCTCCAAAATTGCAGGCTCGCTATCGCTCGCCCAGGAAAAATCGACACCTTATTGGGTTAAAGCATCATGTAATCGCCAACCTAATGAAAGGAAACGTCTTAAAATTTCAATACTAATGGAGTAAAACTGGGAGGTTCAAAATTGGGCCGCCCTGCACCTAATAGGATTAAGGGGATATGCGTATTTGTTTCTCCATTTCACTGTATTAAGGGGAGGTAGGGCTTTTTATGGACCCCCTTCTCCCTCATGTTTAACCCCATTAGTTTTTGAGATTTAAAGACGTTTTCTCCATTAGTTTGGCGATTTTAAGACCTTTTGTGCCATTTAGTTTCCTCCCAAGACCTCCATCAGGATTAACAAATACCCCCCAATGACTCTCCATCGAGATATGTGCCGTTAGTGTGAGAGAGAGAGAGAGAGAGAGAGAGAGAGAGAGAGAGAGAGAGAGAGAGAGAGAGAGAGAGAGGTGAGTGAGACTGAGTTAGAATGAGAGAAAGAGAGAGAGAGAGAGAGAGAGAGAGAGAGAGAGAGAGAGAGAGAGGTGAGTGAGACTGAGTTAGAAAGAGAGAGAGAGAGAGAGAGGTGAGTGAGACTGAGTTAGAATGAGAGAAAGAGAGAGAGAGAGAGGTGAGTGAGACTGAGTTAGAATGAGAGAAAGAGAGAGAGAGAGAGAGAGAGAGAGAGAGTTAGAGTTGAGATAAAGATTGTGTACACAGACCAATGGAGGGTCGGATTGAGCTGTTAAGTGTTTGCAAACACTGATTCTCTCTCTCTCTCTCTCTCTCTCTCTCTCTCTCTCTCTCTCTCTCTCTCTCTCTCTCTCTCTCTCTCTCTCTCTTCTCTCTCTCTCTCTCTCTCTCTCTCTCTCTCCTCTCTCTCTCTCTCTCTCTCTCTCTCTCTCTCTCTCTCTCTCTCTCTCTCTCTCTCTCTCACACACACACACACACACACGAAGCAGTCCGCAGCCATGGATCAAAAAACGCCATCCGAGAAGAAGCAGCAGTGACATAAATCATTCAACGCCAAGCAAAAAACAGAGGCAACCGAGGACCACAAGCGATAAGGACCGAGGACAGCCATGAACATAAATGTAGATCCGACAAGAACCAAAAATATTATTAAAGAGCGTTCCGTGAGTTCTAAAATAACAAATTTAAAGGTTTTCTATGCAAACGCTCGTAGCATACGCAATAAATTTTCAGATTTAGAGGAGCTAGTGTTTACAGAAAATTATGATATGATTGACATAACAGAATCTTGGCTCAATACAGAAGATAGAGACTTTTTAGCAGAATATTCACTTCCCGGTTATGTAATGTTTGAGAAAAGCCGAATAAATAGAAATGGAGGTGGCGTTTTACTTTATATCAAAGAAAGGTTAAACCGTACCTCTTGTCAAAACCTCAAATTGTGAACGTCGACACATCTTTTGTGCTAATAAAGAATAATAAAGGTACAAAAATAATACTTGCGTTAATATACAGACCTCCAGCTCAATCAGTGCAAACTGACCAAGAAATTTACGAACAAATTGCAGATGTAAGTAACTCACAAGATACCGTAATTTTTGGGGACTTTAATTTACCTGTGACCAAGTGGGGCGATACTCTTACTTCACACTCCGGACATGACTTGTATACGAACTTGCAAGAGAGTTCGCTTTATCAATTTGTTCGAACGCCGACCCGTGGTAATAACGTTCTTGACATTGTACTTGCAACAAAAGAAGAAGTAATAGAGAATTTGAATGTTGGTGATGAATTCAGTAACAGCGACCATCGTACGATAACTTTCACTTTAAACTTTACTAGTAACAAACCAAATAGTAGCATCGAAAAAGTCCCTAATTTCAAGAAAGCAAACTTCGGTAAACTTAGAGCTATGTTTAAAGAAACTGACTGGAGCTTTTTAATTAACAATAACGACATAAATACATCTTGGAAGTTATTCGAAACCACTTACCTAAAAGCAGTGAAAGACTGCATACAATCGAAAATACGGCGTCCAGGCCATAATAATAAGCCCAAATGGTGGAATAAAGATATTTCAAACTGTCTGCTTGCTAAAAATGTTGCTAATGATAGATTAAAATCCTCACAAAATGACGAAGAACGGGTGAAATTTGTAGAGCTACGACGCAAAGCCAAAAAGTTAATTAAGCAAAGTAAAAATACCCTGCAGTTACATGTTGCGAATCAAAGTAAAACAAACCCAAAAGAATTCTATAGTTATATCAGAAAGAAAAAAGTAGTTACTTCAACTGTTGGACCGTTAGTCGATGAAAATGGAGAATACCCCAAAGACGAAGTACAAATGAGTAATGCCTTCAATACCTTCTTTGCATCAGTTTTTACAACCGAAGACCTCAGTGATATCCCTACACCATCGCCGATTCAGATTGATAATTCAGATGTTCTAAGCAATATCACCGTTACAGAGAGAGAAGTATTGAATTGTTTAGATAAACTCAAGGTAAATAAAACGCCTGGACCTGATACAATCTCGCCTAGAGTTCTAAAGGAAGCTAAGGATGAGCTCTCCAAACCACTGACATTGTTATTCAATGAATCCTTGCAGTCTGGAACTATGCCTGATCAGTGGAAGCTAGCCAACGTAACACCGATATTCAAAAAAGGCAGCAAATCCCTACCCCGTAACTATCGTCCAATTAGCTTAACCTCAGTTGTATGTAAAATGCTAGAAACGGTCATAAGAGACAGACTCATAAATCACTTAGAGGAAAATAATATACTTAAAGATACTCAACACGGCTTTCGTAAAAAACGTTCCTGTTTAACAAACCACTTAGACTTCTTCCACGATATCCTCAACCTCTACGATGAGAGTAAAGCTGTAGATATTATATACCTTGATTTTCAAAAGGCCTTTGACAAAGTTCCCCACAAACGTTTACTGCTAAAACTAAAAGTGCATGGAATACAAGACGGTGTGTTGAAATGGATAGAAAATTGGCTCAGCGACAGAAAGCAAAGAGTAGTCATAAACGGTAAGGCATCTAAATGGACCAATGTAAGTAGCGGGGTACCCCAGGGATCGGTACTAGGACCAATTCTCTTTCTAATTTACATCAACGACATAGATGAGGGACTCACCTGTACAAACTCGAAATTTGCTGACGATACAAAAATTGCAAATAGCGTACTCTCAAAAGAACAAGTTGACGATATGCAACACAATCTAGATAATTTGTCATGTTGGGCCCAAATTTGGCAAATGAGTTTCAATGCGGATAAATGTAAAGTACTACATATCGGATACCTAAATGAGAAAGCAAACTATTCGATGAATGGCACTCAGCTTAAGAATGTAAACAGAGAAACCGATCTGGGAGTAACAATATCGAGTAACCTAAAACCGAGTCAACAATGTTCAGAAGTTGTTAAGAAGGCAAACAAAATAATTGGCTTTATAGGCAGGTCATTAGAGCATAAATCCAAAGAAGTTATCCTAACCCTTTACAATTCCTTAGTCCGCCCTCTTCTGGAATACTGCGTTCAATCCTGGTGCCCGTATTACCAAAAAGATATAAACAAGCTAGAACGAGTTCAATGTAGAGTTACCAAAATGATACCTAGCCTAAAGAACAAACCATACGAAGAGCGTCTTAGAGAATTAAATCTATTTCCTTTAACCCAGCACAGATTAAGAGGTGACTTAATTCAAGTGTTCAAAATCATCAAAGGCATCGACAATATGAACTGTAGTAAGTACTTCACTATCGACCAATCTAATTACACGCGGGGAAACGGTTGCAAAATAATTGGTAAATCTTTTAACTCACACGAATCTAAGAATTTCTTCTTCAATCGAGTTGTCAACTTGTGGAATGGGCTTCCCCGAGACGTTATGGACTGCAGCACCGTTGATTCATTTAAACTCCGCCTAGACAAATATCTCGCATCAAACCCGCGACTGACTGCGTTTGTAAATGAATAACTTTATTTCATCCCCCCTCAGTTCCTACGCCATCTGTCCCCTACTAACTTCCTAATCCTGCCACGGACATTAGTTCCCTTTCCAATGTTCCCTTACCCACTCTAAACCACTGTTTGGACACTTGATCCTCAGTGTTTTGGAGGACAAGCAGCCTAGAAGAGTCACTAGACCTCTTGTTGCTTGATTTCCTTTGTACTCCTTTGTACTCCTTTGTACTCTCACTCTCACTCTCTCTTTCTCTCTCTCTCTTACTCTTTCTCTCTCTGTCTCTCTCTCTCTCTCTCTCTCTCTCTCTGCTATCCTATACTTCCAGGTTTGCTATCTCTACTAGAATTACGTCCTGACCACTTCGCTGGGATCTTAAGGTCTGTGTGAGCAGTGTATCCACGTAAATCTCTCTATCTATCTATATCTCGATCTCACACACACATACACATATTATATCTATCTATCTTTCTGACACACACACAGTCTCTCTATTTCACTCACTCTCACTCTCACACACTTTGTTTTCTCTCTCTCTCTCAGTCCAGTCTTTCATTATTCCCCCTTTCACATGTCTCCCTGGTTCTTTCTCCCTCCCTCCCTCCCTTTCACATGTCTCCCTGGTTCTTTCTCCCTCCCTCCCTCCCTCCCTCCCTCCCTCCCTTTCTCTCCCTTCCATTAATCTCTATCACTAGTTTTTTTCTCTCTCCCTATCTCCCTTCCTCTCTCTCTTCCCTCCTTCCTTTTGTCATCCCTTCATACCTCATTTCACACCCTTCCACCACTGATTCTCTCTCTCTCTCACTCTGTCTCTCTCTCTCTCTCTCTCTCTCTCTCTCTCTCTCTCTCTCTCTATACTCTCCTCTCTCTCTCTCTCTCCCTATCCTTCTCTGTTCATTCATTCATTCCACCACTGATTCTCTCTCTCTCTCATCTGTGGTGTCTCTCTCTCTCTCTCTCTCTCTCTCTCTCTCTCTCTTCCCTCCTTCCTTTTGTCATCCCTTCATACCTCATTTCACACCCTTCCACCACTGATTCTCTCTCTCTCTCACTCTGTCTCTGTGTCTCTCTCTCTCTCTCTCTGTCTCTCTCTCTCTCTCTCTCTCTCTCTTCCTCCTCAGCTAAATCCCTTCATACCTCATTCACACCTTCCACCACTGATTATCTCTCCTATCACTCTGTCGTCTATATCTCTCTCTCTCTCTCTCTCTATCTCCTCTCTCTCTGTCTCTCTCTCTCTCTCTCCTCTCTCTCTTTCCCTCCTTCCTTTTGTCATCCTTATACTCATTCACACCACTTCCACTGATTCTCTCTCTCTCTCACTATGTCTCTGTCTCTCTCTCTCTCTCTCTCTCTCTCTCTCTCTCCTCCGTCTTTTCATCATACTTCATACTCATTTCACCCTTCCACCCTGATTCTCTCTCTCTCTCACTCTGTCTCTGTCTCTCTCTCTCTTCCCCCTTCCCTCTCTCTCTCTCTCTCTCTCTCTCTTCCCTCCTTCCTTGTCATCCCTTCATACCTCATTTCACACCCTTCCACCACTGATTCTCTCTCTCTCACTCTGTCTCTGTGTCTCTCTCTCCTCTTCTCCTTCTCTCTCTCTCTCTCTCTCTATCTCTCTTCCCTCTTTGTCATACCTTCATACCTCATTCACACCCTTCCACACTGATTCTCTCTATCTCTCTCTCTCTTTCTGTGTTCTCTCTCTCTCTCTCTCTCTTTTTTCTCTCTCTCTCTCTTCTTCCATCATTCCTTTGTCAGCCCTTCATACTCATTTCAACCCTTCCCACACTGATTCTCTCTCTCTAATATCTCTGTGTCCTCTCTCTCTCTCTCTATCTCTACTTATCTCTATCTATTCTCCTTCCTTTTGTCATCCCTTCATACCTCATTTCACACCCTTCCACCACTGATTCTCTCTCTCTCTCACTCTGTCTCTGTGTCTCTCTCTCTCTCTCTGTCTCTCTCTCTCTCTCTCTCTCTCTCTCTCTCTCTTCCCTCCTTCCTTTTGTCATCCCTTCACACCCTTCCACCACTGATTCTCTCTCTCTCTCACTCTGTCTCTGTGTCTCTCTCTCTCTCTCTCTCTCTCTCTCTCTCTCTCTCTTCCCTCCTTCCTTTTGTCATCCCTTCATACCTCATTTCACACCCTTCCACCACTGATTCTCTCTCTCTGTCTCTGTGTGTCTCTCTCTCTCTCTCTGTCTCTCTCTCTCTCTCTCAGGATTCACAGTGATACCAGAGATGATATTGGTGAATTTGAAATATCTTGATATAGAATGTTCCACAAAGACCGAACCATGCAGGAGGGGGTGGAATTCTTAACCCTTTGAGTACCAGCGACGTATGTGTTATAATTTAGTCTAGCTATACTTAGACGATAGTATACAGCTTAGGAAGGATCTGTGGTAGTTAAAAAAGGTGGGTTGAGATAGTTTGAAGCCTTATTATTGCTAGAGGTCCTTCCTAAGCTGAATAAAATCGTCTAATAGTTGCCAGAATATGATGAAAAGGACGTCCCTGGTGCTGAATGGGTTAACCACTTCAGACTCATATGACGCAGAGGTTGCCAGATTAGCAATAAGAAATAGAGTTCTCTCACTCGTAAAATTACCTCTCCAAAATTAGTTTTCTGCCACAGCTAACTCAAAGACAACTGCAGAGGTTGAAGTAACTAAACTAAAGGTTTCTAAACACCCCTGATGGTAACAAAGGCTTTAAAGTATCCCTAATAGGCTCAAAATCGCGTCATATGTCGGAGAGGGTTAATCAGAACATTCACTGTTAGGAGTAGACCTCAATCTAGGTAAAGCCGGTATCACACGAGCGCTTTACCCCTTAACATTTATACTCAACACTGGTCTGGCAGCTTATGCGGTCAACATTTATAATATGTCTTTAGCCTAACATCATAATATATCATCAGTCTAGTTTCCGATACCAGTTCAAAATATTCCAGAAATGTTACCAGAAAAATGTTGATGATGGAATGTTGACTATACAAGCTTAGGAAGGGTCTGTGGTAGTAAAGGGGTTAATGCCGATAGTCTGTAGCCTCATAATTGCCACACTACCTTCCTAAGCTGAATAAAATAGCTAAAATCAAATCTAGAAGAGGTCACCGGTAATGAAGGGGTTATCAGTTCTTCAGTAGAGCAGTTCAAGGAGAGAGTGGATAGTATTGTGCACACTGTGCCACTTTACACGTCAAGGATCTCCCTAGAATGGACCGCAAGGTCTTTGAGATAGTAACCATTCCTGGTAACTCCCTTTTCCCTCTCTCTCTCTCTCTCTCTCACTCACACACACACACACACACACGCATCCCCCCACTATCTCTCTTTCTCTCTCACACACACACACACAAACTATATCTCTCTTTCACACATCACATACACGCAATCTCTCTCTCTCTCTCTCTCTCTCACACACACACAGCACTCAAGCCATTCATCATCATCCCCCTCCCTCCCCCTCCATGTTATCCACTATGTTCAGTCCCATTTCTTACCTTGGATATCCACTCCCCATCTACACTGTCAATATTTGGTGTGCAGTGTGGAAAATAGACACCTAGCTAATACTTTAATCATTGTATACTGGGTGTCCCAGCAGGAAAGGGCATAACTTTGGGAAGTAACAAAACAAGGTATTCTAAGCTTAACATGTTCTATAACAAAAAGTTCAAATCCCAATCTTAAAAAGATATTGAAGGTTTTATGCATTTTTTTTTCTATGTGATTGAGGGAGGCAAAAGGCAGAACTGCCTATAACAAGTGCCTCCCCCATAGTTGAAAGAGTGACAGGGCCAAAATCAAGGGACGTTCGAGCCAAAATGCCTGGACACACGGAGTTTGAAGCAATTTAAGTCATAGGAAGAGGGAAATACTGATTCTGGGAGAGAGTTCCAGAGCTCAGCTGTTGAGTAGAAGAAAGTTTGAGAGTAACGTTTCACTCTCGGGTCCTCCCCCGCCTCACTGTAATGGACTCCTCCATGTCAGACAGTTTCCAACTGGTCCAAAGTGAGCTATTATAATATCTATAATAATTTTGCAACTTACAGAATTATAATATCTTCACAATAACATGGTAATGGTGCTGGGCTGGTCAATCAGAGTGAGAACTGAGCAATCTGTCATACCCATAGCTTACTCTGACTGTTCCTTTTACTTATATATTTTCTAGATCTCAAGTGACGGCGTCTCTTCCGTGGATTGACCTCCCAATCTACCAAGATTGGAAGCCAAAGCGTCACATTTTTCCTTTGCCCCTCAACTTTCTCTTCATAATTGCTGAGGGGCACAGGGCCCTGGGTGGGGCTTTGGTTTCCCGGGCGTTTCCGCTCCCTCCTCAGCTCCCCGCCATGGAGTGGCTTCGGTCACTCCAGGCTTTATTGTGGTCGGCTGGGAGGGTTCTGTGGGGGCGCTCGGTTATGGCCTTGGCCTTGCTCGGGGCCTTGGGGCTGTTCGGCCAGGCAGCTTGGGGAACAACAACAACAACAATAACAAGGTAACATAATTGCAGTTAGATGGAGGTGTGGTAGGTACTAGGACAGCTAGGCCAGCCTTATAGGGAAATACTGAAGAAAATACAATTTTCAACATGCAATATCTCAATACTGGTTGAGTTTTGGAATATGTCTTATAGAACATTTTAGGCTTAGAATATTGTGTTTTATCATTTGCCAAAGGTATGCCCTTTCCTCCTGGGACACCCTGTCTATCTATTTAATTTTTTTTTTTTTTTTCCTCCCTAGACCTCCATCAAGCTTTAAAAAATAATATATATATATATAATAAAAAAAGACCCTCCTTCAAGATGAATTTGTAAAAAACTTTATAGAAAAATTTCCTGACTGAAGGCCGGTTCCTCTTAAATTACAGGCTCGCTGTCGCTCGTCAGGAAAAGATCGACACCGAAATGACACGAAAAGTCTTAATATTGATAAAGAAATGGGGCAAACGGTCTCAAAATCGACCCATCTCCACTTACGGGTTTTCTTCTGGACCCCTTCTCCCTCATGATTATCCCCATTAGTTTTGAGATTATAAGACGTTCGCCCCCCTTATTTTAGCCATTGTGAGACCTTTCACCCCATTTCTTTGTCAACTTAAAGACTTTTTGTGCCATTAAGGAGTGGAAATTTTCCTGGCGAGCGATAGCAAGCCTGAAATTAAGGAGTGACCGGCTTTTGTCCGGGAAATTTTTCTACTGAAAAATGTACCAATATATATCGAAGGGGGTATATTGTAAAGCTTGGTGGGGGTCTAGGAAGCAAACTAAACATCTCCTCTTAAGGGGTCTCTCCTTCGTCCTCATGTTTAGCCCCAATAGTTTTCAGATTTTATGACGTTCGGTCCATTAGTTTGGCGATTTTAATACCTTTTGCCCCATTTCGTTGTCAATTTTAAGACCTTTCGTTCCATTTAGGTGTTGATTTTTTCCTGGTGAGCGATAGCGAGCCTGTAATCTTAAGCGTAACCAGCCTTCGGTCGGGAAATTTTTCTACCCAAAAATGTACAAATTAATCTAGAAGGGGGATCTGATGGATGATATTTTAAATTTGATGGAGGTCCAGGGAGGAAACTAGAAACAATAATAAATAAATTTAAAAATCTACCAAAAAGTGAACCATCTTAAACTCGTCGTTGAAAAGTGGTTAAATCTACGGATGTTGTTTGTACAGTCACGCTAATAAGTCATGTCTCGGCACCAAGTATGTTTTGATCAATAATTGGCATCAGCAATATCTAAGCTTCATTTCTTCATATCGAGTGAAATATACAAACATGTTCCTACACTTACCCACCCTATTCAACATCTGACAGACATTAATACAGCACAGAGCAAGCCAAACGTAATGACAGCTGGGACATGACTTATTAGCGCGACTGTACATCCTGGCCTTGACTTGGCATCATCACGTTGGACGATAATACCATGGAGGCACGTTAAAGATGGAGTCACACGAGCGATTTTTCGAGCAATTTTTACGGGCAATTATGGTCTGGAAGCTTAACAAATTTCCCTTTATCAGAATTCAGCCGCCTACCATAATCTACCTTCAGTCTAGTTACCGATACCAGTGCAAAAATGTCCCGAAATATAACGAGACAAAACTTGCTCATGGAAAATTGACGGAAAAAGCGCTCGTGTGACAGCAGCTTAACGCTATTTGGTCCTAGGGGGGTCTTTTTTAGGATTTTCCCTGCTTCACTCCATTAGCTTGGAGATTTTAAGACGTTTTACCCCATTGGTTTGGCGATAATATGATGCTTCACCCGCTACAGGTGTCGATTGTTATCTGGGTGAACGACAGCGAACCTGTAGCTTAGCATAAAACGGCCTTTGGCCAAAAGAAGGTAGTGTTAAATTGGAGTGTTATAATGAATTAACAATAAAGATGGGAAGACTCTAAATAGAAAATAAAAATAGGAAAAGTGGGGATTGGGCCTGAGCATATAGATAGATAGATAGATAGATAGATAGATAGATAGATAGATAGATAGATAGATAGACTCTAATTAGTCCCCCAACACCCTCAAATCTTCCAACACCGCCAGTGCCCCTCATAATACAAGCACCCCCAGCATCCCTGATGACACGACAACGATACGACAGCTCCCGTCAACATCATAATACAAGCACCCCAGCATCCTGATGACACGACAACGATACGACAGCTCCCGTCAACATCATAATACAAGCACCCCCAGCATCCCTGATGACACGACAACGATACGACAGCTCCCGTCAACATCATAATACAAGCACCCCCAGCATCCCTGATGACACGACAACGATACGACAGCTCCCGTCAACATCATAATACAAGCACCCCCAGCATCCCTGATGACACGACAACGATACGACAGCTCCCGTCAACATCATAATACAAGCACCCCCAGCATCCCTGATGACACGACAACGACACGACAGCTCCCGTCAACATCATAATACAAGCACCCCCAGCATCCCTGATGACACGACAACGACACGACAGCTCCCGTCAACATCATAACACAAGCACCCCCAGCATCCCTGATGACACGACAACGATACGACAGCTCCCGTCAACATCATAATACAAGCACCCCCAGCATCCCTGATGACACGACAACGATACGACAGCTCCCGTCAACATCATAATACAAGCACCCCCAGCATCCCTGATGACACGACAACGATACGACAGCTCCCGTCAACATCATAATACAAGCACCCCCAGCATCCCTGATGACACGACAACGATACCACAGCTCCCGTCAACATCATAACACAAGCACCCCCAGCATCCCTGATGACACGACAACGATACGACAGCTCCCGTCAACATCATAATACAAGCACCCCCAGCATCCCTGATGACACGACAACGATACGACAGCTCCCGTCAACATCATAACACAAGCACCCCCAGCATCCCTGATGACACGACAACGATACGACAGCTCCCGTCAACATCATAACACAAGCACCCCCAGCATCCCTGATGACACGACAACGATACGACAGCTCCCGTCAACATCATAATACAAGCACCCCCAGCATCCCTGATGACACGACAACGATACGACAGCTCCCGTCAACATCATAATACAAGCACCCCCAGCATCCCTGATGACACGACAACGATACGACAGCTCCCGTCAACATCATAATACAAGCACCCCCAGCATCCCTGATGACACGACAACGATACGACAGCTCCCGTCAACATCATAATACAAGCACCCCCAGCATCCCTGATGACACGACAACGATACGACAGCTCCCGTCAACATCATAACACAAGCACCCCAGCATCCCTGATGACACGACAACGATACGACAGCTCCCGTCAACATCATAACACAAGCACCCCCAGCATCCCTGATGACACGACAACGATACGACAGCTCCCGTCAACATCATAACACAAGCACCCCCAGCATCCCTGATGACACGACAACGATACGACAGCTCCCGTCAACATCATAATACAAGCACCCCCAGCATCCCTGATGACACGACAACGATACGACAGCTCCCGTCAACATCATAACACAAGCACCCCCAGCATCCCTGATGACACGACAACGACACAGCTCCCGTCAACATCATAATACAAGCACCCCAGCATCCCTGATGACACGACAACGACACGACAGCTCCCGTCAACATCATAATACAAGCACCCCCAGCATCCCTGATGACACGACAACGACACGACAGCTCCCGTCAACATCATAACACAAGCACCCCCAGCATCCCTGATGACACGACAACGACACGACAGCTCCCGTCAACATCATAATACAAGCACCCCCAGCATCCCTGATGACACGACAACGACACCACAGCTCCCGTCAACATCATAATACAAGCACCCCCAGCATCCCTGATGACACGACAACGACACGACAGCTCCCGTCAACATCATAATACAAGCACCCCCAGCATCCCTGATGACACGACAACGAGACGACAGCTCCCGTCAACATCATAATACAAGCACCCCCAGCATCCCTGATGACACGACAACGACACGACAGCTCCCGTCAACATAATACAAGCACCCCCAGCATCCCTGATGACACCACAACGACACGACAGCTCCCGTCAACATCATAATACAAGCACCCCCAGCATCCCTGATGACACGACAACGATACGACAGCTCCCGTCAACATCATAATACAAGCACCCCCAGCATCCCTGATGACACGACAACGATACGACAGCTCCCGTCAACATCATAACACAAGCACCCCCAGCATCCCTGATGACACGACAACGATACGACAGCTCCCGTCAACATCATAACACAAGCACCCCCAGCATCCCTGATGACACGACAACGACACGACAGCTCCCGTCAACATCATAATACAAGCACCCCCAGCATCCCTGATGACACGACAACGACACCACAGCTCCCGTCAACATCATAATACAAGCACCCCCAGCATCCCTGATGACACGACAACGACACGACAGCTCCCGTCAACATCATAATACAAGCACCCCCAGCATCCCTGATGACACGACAACGACA
Organism: Paralithodes platypus; assembly: GCA_032716605.1. Classification (NCBI taxonomy): domain Eukaryota; kingdom Metazoa; phylum Arthropoda; class Malacostraca; order Decapoda; family Lithodidae; genus Paralithodes; species Paralithodes platypus. The sequence goes on along the minus strand of CM064538.1, from coordinate 4,022,654 downwards.
CCACAGCTCCCGTCAACATCATAATACAAGCACCCCCAGCATCCCTGATGACACGACAACGACACGACAGCTCCCGTCAACATCATAATACAAGCACCCCCAGCATCCCTGATGACACCACAACGATACGACAGCTCCCGTCAACATCATAATACAAGCACCCCCAGCATCCCTGATGACACGACAACGACACGACAGCTCCCGTCAACATCATAATACAAGCACCCCCAGCATCCCTGATGACACGACAACGACACCACAGCTCCCGTCAACATCATAATACAAGCACCCCCAGCATCCCTGATGACACCACAACGACACCACAGCTCCCGTCAACATCATAATACAAGCACCCCCAGCATCCCTGATGACACGACAACGATACGACAGCTCCCGTCAACATCATTATACAAGCACCCCCAGCATCCCTGATGACACCACAACGACACCACAGCTCCCGTCAACATCATAATACAAGCACCCCCAGCATCCCTGATGACACGACAACGACACGACAGCTCCCGTCAACATCATTATACAAGCACCCCCAGCATCCCTGATGACACCACAACGACACCACAGCTCCCGTCAACATCATAATACAAGCACCCCCAGCATCCCTGATGACACGACAACGACACGACAGCTCCCGTCAACATCATAATACAAGCACCCCCAGCATCCCTGATGACACGACAACGATACGACAGCTCCCGTCAACATCATAATACAAGCACCCCCAGCATCCCTGATGACACCACAACGACACCACAGCTCCCGTCAACATTATAATACAAGCACCCCCAGCATCCCTGATGACACGACAACGACACGACAGCTCCCGTCAACATCATAATACAAGCACCCCCAGCATCCCTGATGACACGACAACGACACGACAGCTCCCGTCAACATCATAATACAAGCACCCCCAGCATCCCTGATGACACGACAACGACACCACAGCTCCCGTCAACATCATAATACAAGCACCCCCAGCATCCCTGATGACACCACAACGACACCACAGCTCCCGTCAACATCATAATACAAGGACCCCCAGCATCCCTGATGACACCACAACGACACGACAGCTCCCGTCAACATCATAATACAAGCACCCCCAGCATCCCTGATGACACGACAACGACACCACAGCTCCCGTCAACATCATAATACAAGCACCCCCAGCATCCCTGATGACACGACAACGACACGACAGCTCCCGTCAACATCATAATACAAGCACCCCCAGCATCCCTGATGACACGACAACGACACGACAGCTCCCTTCAACATCATAATACAAGCACCCCCAGCATCCCTGATGACACGACAACGACACCACAGCTCCCGTCAACATCATAATACAAGCACCCCCAGCATCCCTGATGACACGACAACGATACGACAGCTCCCGTCAACATCATAATACAAGCACCCCCAGCATCCCTGATGACACGACAACGACATGACAGCTCCCTTCAACATCATAATACAAGCACCCCCAGCATCCCTGATGACACCACAACGACACGACAGCTCCCGTCAACATCATAATACAAGCACCCCCAGCATCCCTGATGACACGACAACGACACGACAGCTCCCGTCAATATCATAATACAAGCACCCCCAGCATCCCTGATGACACGACAACGACACGACAGCTCCCGTCAACATCATAATACAAGCACCCCCAGCATCCCTGATGACACGACAACGACACGACAGCTCCCGTCAACATCATAATACAAGCACCCCCAGCATCCCTGATGACACCACAACGACACCACAGCTCCCTTCAACATCATAATACAAGCACCCCCAGCATCCCTGATGACACGACAACGACACGACAGCTCCCGTCAACATCATAATACAAGCACCCCCAGCATCCCTGATGACACGACAACGACACGACAGCTCCCGTCAACATCATAATACAAGCACCCCCAGCATCCTTGATGACACCACAACGACACCACAGCTCCCTTCAACATCATAATACAAGCACCCCCAGCATCCCTGATGACACGACAACGACACGACAGCTCCCGTCAACATCATAATACAAGCACCCCCAGCATCCCTGATGACACGACAACGACACCACAGCTCCCGTCAACATCATAATACAAGCACCCCCAGCATCCCTGATGACACGACAACGACACCACAGCTCCCTTCAACATCATAATACAAGCACCCCCAGCATCCCTGATGACACCACAACGACACCACAGCTCCCGTCAACATCATAATACAAGCACCCCCAGCATCCCTGATGACACGACAACGACACCACAGCTCCCGTCAACATCATAATACAAGCACCCCCAGCATCCCTGATGACACGACAACGACACCACAGCTCCCGTCAACATCATAATACAAGCACCCCCAGCATCCCTGATGACACCACAACGACACCACAGATCCCATCAACACGCTGCTCCTATCCCTGCACAGCCTCCACGTCGTTGGATCAGGTATTCTGGACAACCACATCCTGGACCTCTTCCCCTCAACCCTTGGCAGAATATGGACCCCCCAATCATCCCCGAGCCTGTTCCCCTTGTGGTTCTGAGGGTGGAAGTCCCTACACCCTCCCTGGCAGACCCCCACCCACGGCGCCCACACAGAACCGGAGCACGGGATGGCATGAGGAGAAGGACAAGACCGGTGATTGGCAAAGCCGGGTTGCACGACTCACCACTTAATGGGGGATGGCCCGGTTTTCTGGACCACTTTCTCCCTCATGTTTAGCCCCATTAGTTTTCAGATGTTAAGATGTTTGCCCCATTAGTTAGTTGATTTTAAGACCTTTCGCCCCATTTCTTCGTCAATATTTAGACCTTTCGTGCTATTTAGGTGTCGATTTTTTCCCTGGCGAACGATAGTGAGCCTGTAATGTTGGAAGAACCGTGACATTTTTCTACCGAAAAATTTACAAATTAATCTAGAAGGGGGACCTAATGGATGTTTTTTTAAATTTGATGGAGGTTTAGGGAGGAAACTAGAAAAATAATGAATACATGCAAAAATCGGCCAAAAAGTGAACCATCTCCCCTTAAGCCTGTCTCAAGAATCCCCAGTTCCAAGGTCTCACACCACCCCAGACCTCAGTCACACGAGAGATGGGACCACCAAGACAACGTGACGTGATTGGTCCGTTGGATCCCCCCACAAGCACAATTCAATCCGGGACAGTAGTATATTCTATCTATCTATCTATCTATCTATCTATCTATCTATCTATATGCTAAGGCCCAATCCCCATTTGTTCCCTACATTTATTTGTATTTTCTATTTTATTCAAACTGTTTATTTTCCTTGGGGGGGGGTGGCCGACTCAAGACAGAGCAAGAACAGGGAAAACTCAAAACAAACATAAAACAACGAACAAACACAGACAAACCACAAATGCACACCCAGCTAGGTCACCCAGGAGGAGACCCAGTTGTTGTTGTTGTTGCTGGTCCCGAGCAAGGCCAAGGCCATAACCGAGCGTTGTTGTTGCTGGTCCCGAGCAAGGCCAAGGCCATAACCGAGCGCCCCCACAGAACCCTCCCAGCTTACCACTAGACCCAGTAGTAATAGAAGCCCCGGAATTCCCCTTCTCAACATGGCATACTTAAGGGGGAGATCTCCACTTGAGGGATTTTTTTCTTGATCCCTTTCACCCTCATCTTTAGCCCCATTGCTTTTGATATTATAAAACGTTCGCCCCATTAGTTTAGCGATTTTAAGAACTTTCACCCCATATTAAGACCTTTCGTGCCATTCAGGTGTCGATTTTATCCTGGCGAGCGATAGCGAGCCTGTAATTTAAGAGGAACCGGCCTTTGGCCGGGACATTTTTCTACCGAAAAATGTACAAATTTATCTTGAAAGGGACTCAAGCGGGTGTAATTTCAAGCTTGATGGAAGTTTAGGAAACACACTAAAAACCTCCACTTAAGCACTCCCAAAATGTACTCTCAATAATATCGACAGAGTCACAACCCTCCTCTCCCCCACCAACCCAAATTGTACAACTCACGCACGTTGGGTCAAGCCCCGACACTCTTTATCCTCCTACTTTAACACTTTCTCTCTTACTACACCTATAAAAACGTCCCTTCTTTCACTCTCACCCACCTTTTCTATTTCATTCATTCATTCATTCATTCATTCATTCATTCTTCTAAACAGAAAGAGACACCCGCTCTCCCTTCCACTCCCTTGCTAATAGGTAGTGCCACCGAACTTGACAACCATCTTGACCCCTTAACTTCTTATAACTCGAAATAAATGAAAGCAATCGGGCTGACGTTTCTATCATTTGGGAAGAGTCCACCAGGAAATAGGTGAGGATATTTACAGCCAGTTCGAGTTACAAAGAAGTCAGGGATCAAGATTAATGTCAAGTTCGTTGGCGCTGCCTATAGGAAGTCAGCAGTCAAACTTGGAGATGCTAGACGGTGCGCACCCTAAAGCCGGTATCACACGAGAGCTTTTATAGTCAACATTCGATGATCAAAAAATTTCTGGCAACATTTCTGGAATATTTTGCACCGGTATTCTTAACTAGACTGGTGATAGATGAATTTAGGTGATAGGAATGTTTTAAATGTTGAACTCATAAGCTGCCAGACCAGTGTTGAGGGAAAAAACGCTCGTGTGATACCGGCTTAAGGGACACTCAGATAGAGAAGAAGTAGACCCTGTGCCGACAAACCACATTGACCTGACCTAGGGTACGAGTGTATCCGCGAGGTGACCGGTCAACTCAACCAGTAGACCATTTCAACCAGTAGCTCGCAACCAGTACCAAATCAACCAATACGGTTAGGTTAGGTTAGTACTATATTTTGGCCATTTCAACCAGTAGCTCTCAACCAGTACCAAAGCAACCAATACGGTTAGGTTAGGTTAGTACTATATTTTGGCACTGGTTTGGTTGGTCTGGGTTAATTTGGCACTGGTTGAGAGCTACTGGTTGAAATGGTCTACTGGTTGAGATGACATGGAACCTAGCCGAGATAGTGTTCCATTCATATGACTATAGAAAACGGTGTGTGTTTCTCTGTTTACCCTAGATGTGTCAACTGCGCCTTAACCTCATGTCCCAGGCGGACCACACCCAAGCGAACTTAAGGGGGCTGACCTGTTTTTGTTCTGTCCTTTTTCTATCTTTCTCTGGCTTGTATTCATTTGGCCCCATTCAGCCAACTATTTTAAGACGTTTATCCCCATCTAGGTGTCGATTTCTTCCTGGCGAGCGATAGCGAGCCAGCATTATATGAAGAAATCCGGCTTCGCCGGAGACATTTTTCTATCAAAAAATTTACAAATTTAGCCTGCTGTCAAACAAAAATAAAAAATATGCTGGCTCGCTACCGCTCACCAGTAAAAAATTGACACTTGGATGGGGATAAACATCTTAAAACAGTAGGCTGAATGGGGCCAAATGGATACAAGCCAGAGAAAGATAGTAAATGACAGAACCAAAACAGGGTCACCCACCTTAATGTCCATAATCTCTTTTGTTAAATGATCTATAGCGTCCATCATGAACTATAGCGTCCATCATGAACTATAGCGTCCATCATGAACTATAGCGTCCATCATGATCTATAGCGTCCATCATGATCTATAGCGTCCATCATGATCTATAGCGTCCATCATGATCTATAGCGTCCATCATGAACTATAGCGTCCATCATGAACTATAGCGTCCATCATGATCTATAGCGTCCATCATGATCTATAGCGTCCATCATGAACTATAGCGTCCATCATGAACTATAGCGTCCATCATGAACTATAGCGTCCATCATGAACTATAGCGTCCATCATGATCTATAGCGTCCATCATGAACTATAGCGTCCATCATGAACTATAGCGTCCATCATGAACTATAGCGTCCATCATGAACTATAGCGTCCATCATGATCTATAGCGTCCATCATGATCTATAGCGTCCATCATGATCTATAGCGTCCATCATGATCTATAGCGTCCATCATGATCTATAGCGTCCATCATGAACTATAGCGTCCATCATGAACTATAGCGTCCATCATGAACTATAGCGTCCATCATGAACTATAGCGTCCATCATGAACTATAGCGTCCATCATGATCTATAGCGTCCATCATGATCTATAGCGTCCATCATGATCTATAGCGTCCATCATGATCTATAGCGTCCATCATGAACTATAGCGTCCATCATGAACTATAGCGTCCATCATGAACTATAGCGTCCATCATGAACTATAGCGTCCATCATGAACTATAGCGTCCATCATGAACTATAGCGTCCATCATGATCTATAGCGTCCATCATGAACTATAGCGTCCATCATGAACTATAGCGTCCATCATGAACTATAGCGTCCATCATGATCTATAGCGTCCATCATGAACTATAGCGTCCATCATGAACTATAGCGTCCATCATGAACTATAGCGTCCATCATGATCTATAGCGTCCATCATGATCTATAGCGTCCATCATGAACTATAGCGTCCATCATGAACTATAGCGTCCATCATGATCTATAGCGTCCATCATGAACTATAGCGTCCATCATGAACTATAGCGTCCATCATGATCTATAGCGTCCATCATGAACTATAGCGTCCATCATGATCTATAGCGTCCATCATGATCTATAGCGTCCATCATGATCTATAGCGTCCATCATGATCTATAGCGTCCATCATGATCTATAGCGTCCATCATGAACTATAGCGTCCATCATGAACTATAGCGTCCATCATGAACTATAGCGTCCATCATGATCTATAGCGTCCATCATGATCTATAGCGTCCATCATGATCTATAGCGTCCATCATGAAACTATAGCGTCCATCATGATCTATAGCGTCCATCATGATCTATAGCGTCCATCATGAACTATAGCGTCCATCATGAACTATAGCGTCCATCATGATCTATAGCGTCCATCATGATCTATAGCGTCCATCATGAACTATAGCGTCCATCATGAACTATAGCGTCCATCATGATCTATAGCGTCCATCATGATCTATAGCGTCCATCATGAACTATAGCGTCCATCATGATCTATAGCGTCCATCATGAACTATAGCGTCCATCATGAACTATAGCGTCCATCATGAACTATAGCGTCCATCATGATCTATAGCGTCCATCATGAACTATAGCGTCCATCATGATCTATAGCGTCCATCATGATCTATAGCGTCCATCATGAACTATAGCGTCCATCATGATCTATAGCGTCCATCATGAACTATAGCGTCCATCATGAACTATAGCGTCCATCATGATCTATAGCGTCCATCATGATCTATAGCGTCCATCATGATCTATAGCGTCCATCATGATCTATAGCGTCCATCATGAACTATAGCGTCCATCATGAACTATAGCGTCCATCATGAACTATAGCGTCCATCATGATCTATAGCGTCCATCATGAACTATAGCGTCCATCATGATCTATAGCGTCCATCATGATCTATAGCGTCCATCATGATCTATAGCGTCCATCATGATCTATAGCGTCCATCATGATCTATAGCGTCCATCATGAACTATAGCGTCCATCATGATCTATAGCGTCCATCATGAACTATAGCGTCCATCATGATCTATAGCGTCCATCATGATCTATAGCGTCCATCATGATCTATAGCGTCCATCATGATCTATAGCGTCCATCATGATCTATAGCGTCCATCATGATCTATAGCGTCCATCATGATCTATAGCGTCCATCATGAACTATAGCGTCCATCATGATCTATAGCGTCCATCATGAACTATAGCGTCCATCATGATCTATAGCGTCCATCATGATCTATAGCGTCCATCATGAACTATAGCGTCCATCATGATCTATAGCGTCCATCATGATCTATAGCGTCCATCATGATCTATAGCGTCCATCATGATCTATAGCGTCCATCATGAACTATAGCGTCCATCATGATCTATATAGCGTCCATCATGATCTATAGCGTCCATCATGATCTATAGCGTCCATCATGATCTATAGCGTCCATCATGAACTATAGCGTCCATCATGATCTATAGCGTCCATCATGATCTATAGCGTCCATCATGATCTATAGCGTCCATCATGATCTATAGCGTCCATCATGATCTATAGCGTCCATCATGATCTATAGCGTCCATCATGAACTATAGCGTCCATCATGATCTATAGCGTCCATCATAAGCTATAGCGTCCATCATGATCTATAGCGTCCATCATGAACTATAGCGTCCATCATGATCTATAGCGTCCATCATGAACTATAGCGTCCATCATGATCTATAGCGTCCATCATGATCTATAGCGTCCATCATGATCTATAGCGTCCATCATGATCTATAGCGTCCATCATGAACTATAGCGTCCATCATGATCTATAGCGTCCATCATGATCTATAGCGTCCATCATGATCTATAGCGTCCATCATGAACTATAGCGTCCATCATGATCTATAGCGTCCATCATGAACTATAGCGTCCATCATGATCTATAGCGTCCATCATGATCTATAGCGTCCATCATGATCTATAGCGTCCATCATGAACTATAGCGTCCATCATGATCTATAGCGTCCATCATGAACTATAGCGTCCATCATGATCTATAGCGTCCATCATGATCTATAGCGTCCATCATGATCTATAGCGTCCATCATGATCTATAGCGTCCATCATGATCTATAGCGTCCATCATGATCTATAGCGTCCATCATGAACTATAGCGTCCATCATGATCTATAGCGTCCATCATGAACTATAGCGTCCATCATGATCTATAGCGTCCATCATGATCTATAGCGTCCATCATGAACTATAGCGTCCATCATGATCTATAGCGTCCATCATGATCTATAGCGTCCATCATGATCTATAGCGTCCATCATGATCTATAGCGTCCATCATGAACTATAGCGTCCATCATGATCTATAGCGTCCATCATGATCTATAGCGTCCATCATGATCTATAGCGTCCATCATGATCTATAGCGTCCATCATGATCTATAGCGTCCATCATGATCTATAGCGTCCATCATGATCTATAGCGTCCATCATGAACTATAGCGTCCATCATGATCTATAGCGTCCATCATGATCTATAGCGTCCATCATGAACTATAGCGTCCATCATGATATAGCGTCCATCATGATCTATAGCGTCCATCATGATCTATAGCGTCCATCATGAACTATAGCGTCCATCATGATCTATAGCGTCCATCATGAACTATAGCGTCCATCATGATCTATAGCGTCCATCATGATCTATAGCGTCCATCATGATCTATAGCGTCCATCATGAACTATAGCGTCCATCATGATCTATAGCGTCCATCATGAACTATAGCGTCCATCATGATCTATAGCGTCCATCATGATCTATAGCGTCCATCATGATCTATAGCGTCCATCATGATCTATAGCGTCCATCATGATCTATAGCGTCCATCATGATCTATAGCGTCCATCATGAACTATAGCGTCCATCATGAACTATAGCGTCCATCATGATCTATAGCGTCCATCATGATCTATAGCGTCCATCATGAACTATAGCGTCCATCATGAACTATAGCGTCCATCATGATCTATAGCGTCCATCATGATCTATAGCGTCCATCATGAACTATAGCGTCCATCATGATCTATAGCGTCCATCATGATCTATAGCGTCCATCATGATCTATAGCGTCCATCATGATCTATAGCTAGCGTCCATCATGATCTATAGCGTCCATCATGATCTATAGCGTCCATCATGATCTATAGCGTCCATCATGAACTATAGCGTCCATCATGATCTATAGCGTCCATCATGATCTATAGCGTCCATCATGATCTATAGCGTCCATCATGAACTATAGCGTCCATCATGATCTATAGCGTCCATCATGATCTATAGCGTCCATCATGAACTATAGCGTCCATCATGATCTATAGCGTCCATCATGATCTATAGCGTCCATCATGATCTATAGCGTCCATCATGAACTATAGCGTCCATCATGATCTATAGCGTCCATCATGATCTATAGCGTCCATCATGATCTATAGCGTCCATCATGAACTATAGCGTCCATCATGATCTATAGCGTCCATCATGATCTATAGCGTCCATCATGATCTATAGCGTCCATCATGAACTATAGCGTCCATCATGATCTATAGCGTCCATCATGATCTATAGCGTCCATCATGACCTATAGCGTCCATCATGATCTATAGCGTCCATCATGATCTATAGCGTCCATCATGATCTATAGCGTCCATCATGATCTATAGCGTCCATCATGATCTATAGCGTCCATCATGAACTATAGCGTCCATCATGATCTATAGCGTCCATCATGAACTATAGCGTCCATCATGAACTATAGCGTCCATCATGATCTATAGCGTCCATCATGATCTATAGCGTCCATCATGACTATAGCGTCCATCATGAACTATAGCGTCCATCATGATCTATAGCGTCCATCATGATCTATAGCGTCCATCATGAACTATAGCGTCCATCATGATCTATAGCGTCCATCATGAACTATAGCGTCCATCATGAACTATAGCGTCCATCATGATCTATAGCGTCCATCATGATCTATAGCGTCCATCATGATCTATAGCGTCCATCATGAACTATAGCGTCCATCATGATCTATAGCGTCCATCATGATCTATAGCGTCCATCATGATCTATAGCGTCCATCATGAACTATAGCGTCCATCATGAACTATAGCGTCCATCATGATCTTATAGCGTCCATCATGAACTATAGCGTCCATCATGAACTATAGCGTCCATCATGATCTATAGCGTCCATCATGATCTATAGCGTCCATCATGATCTATAGCGTCCATCATGAACTATAGCGTCCATCATGATCTATAGCGTCCATCATGAACTATAGCGTCCATCATGATCTATAGCGTCCATCATGAACTATAGCGTCCATCATGATCTATAGCGTCCATCATGATCTATAGCGTCCATCATGAACTATAGCGTCCATCATGAACTATAGCGTCCATCATGATCTATAGCGTCCATCATGATCTATAGCGTCCATCATGATCTATAGCGTCCATCATGAACTATAGCGTCCATCATGATCTATAGCGTCCATCATGATCTATAGCGTCCATCATGATCTATAGCGTCCATCATGAACTATAGCGTCCATCATGATCTATAGCGTCCATCATGATCTATAGCGTCCATCATGAACTATAGCGTCCATCATGATCTATAGCGTCCATCATGATCTATAGCGTCCATCATGATCTATAGCGTCCATCATGATCTATAGCGTCCATCATGAACTATAGCGTCCATCATGAACTATAGCGTCCATCATGAACTATAGCGTCCATGATCTATAGCGTCCATCATGAACTATAGCGTCCATCATGAACTATAGCGTCCATCATGATCTATAGCGTCCATCATGAACTATAGCGTCCATCATGATCTATAGCGTCCATCATGAACTATAGCGTCCATCATGATCTATAGCGTCCATCATGAACTATAGCGTCCATCATGATCTATAGCGTCCATCATGATCTATAGCGTCCATCATGATCTATAGCGTCCATCATGATCTATAGCGTCCATCATGATCTATAGCGTCCATCATGATCTATAGCGTCCATCATGATCTATAGCGTCCATCATGATCTATAGCGTCCATCATGATCTATAGCGTCCATCATGATCTATAGCGTCCATCATGATCTATAGCGTCCATCATGATCTATAGCGTCCATCATGAACTATAGCGTCCATCATGATCTATAGCGTCCATCATGAACTATAGCGTCCATCATGAACTATAGCGTCCATCATGAACTATAGCGTCCATCATGAACTATAGCGTCCATCATGATCTATAGCGTCCATCATGAACTATAGCGTCCATCATGATCTATAGCGTCCATCATGAACTATAGCGTCCATCATGAACTATAGCGTCCATCATGATCTATAGCGTCCATCATGAACTATAGCGTCCATCATGATCTATAGCGTCCATCATGAACTATAGCGTCCATCATGATCTATAGCGTCCATCATGATCTATAGCGTCCATCATGATCTATAGCGTCCATCATGAACTATAGCGTCCATCATGATCTATAGCGTCCATCATGAACTATAGCGTCCATCATGATCTATAGCGTCCATCATGATCTATAGCGTCCATCATGAACTATAGCGTCCATCATGATCTATAGCGTCCATCATGATCTATAGCGTCCATCATGATCTATAGCGTCCATCATGAACTATAGCGTCCATCATGAACTATAGCGTCCATCATGATCTATAGCGTCCATCATGATCTATAGCGTCCATCATGAACTATAGCGTCCATCATGAACTATAGCGTCCATCATGATCTATAGCGTCCATCATGATCTATAGCGTCCATCATGAACTATAGCGTCCATCATGATCTATAGCGTCCATCATGAACTATAGCGTCCATCATGATCTATAGCGTCCATCATGATCTATAGCGTCCATCATGATCTATAGCGTCCATCATGATCTATAGCGTCCATCATGATCTATAGCGTCCATCATGAACTATAGCGTCCATCATGATCTATAGCGTCCATCATGATCTATAGCGTCCATCATGATCTATAGCGTCCATCATGAACTATAGCGTCCATCATGATCTATAGCGTCCATCATGATCTATAGCGTCCATCATGATCTATAGCGTCCATCATGAACTATAGCGTCCATCATGATCTATAGCGTCCATCATGATCTATAGCGTCCATCATGAACTATAGCGTCCATCATGAACTATAGCGTCCATCATGAACTATAGCGTCCATCATGATCTATAGCGTCCATCATGAACTATAGCGTCCATCATGATCTATAGCGTCCATCATGATCTATAGCGTCCATCATGATCTATAGCGTCCATCATGATCTATAGCGTCCATCATGATCTATAGCGTCCATCATGATCTATAGCGTCCATCATGATCTATAGCGTCCATCATGAACTATAGCGTCCATCATGAACTATAGCGTCCATCATGATCTATAGCGTCCATCATGATCTATAGCGTCCATCATGAACTATAGCGTCCATCATGATCTATAGCGTCCATCATGAACTATAGCGTCCATCATGAACTATAGCGTCCATCATGATCTATAGCGTCCATCATGAACTATAGCGTCCATCATGATCTATAGCGTCCATCATGAACTATAGCGTCCATCATGATCTATAGCGTCCATCATGAACTATAGCGTCCATCATGAACTATAGCGTCCATCATGATCTATAGCGTCCATCATGAACTATAGCGTCCATCATGAAACTATAGCGTCCATCATGATCTATAGCGTCCATCATGATCTATAGCGTCCATCATGATCTATAGCGTCCATCATGATCTATAGCGTCCATCATGATCTATAGCGTCCATCATGATCTATAGCGTCCATCATGATCTATAGCGTCCATCATGAACTATAGCGTCCATCATGAACTATAGCGTCCATCATGATCTATAGCGTCCATCATGAACTATAGCGTCCATCATGAACTATAGCGTCCATCATGAACTATAGCGTCCATCATGAACTATAGCGTCCATCATGATCTATAGCGTCCATCATGAACTATAGCGTCCATCATGATCTATAGCGTCCATCATGAACTATAGCGTCCATCATGATCTATAGCGTCCATCATGAACTATAGCGTCCATCATGAACTATAGCGTCCATCATGATCTATAGCGTCCATCATGAACTATAGCGTCCATCATGAACTATAGCGTCCATCATGATCTATAGCGTCCATCATGATCTATAGCGTCCATCATGATCTATAGCGTCCATCATGAACTATAGCGTCCATCATGATCTATAGCGTCCATCATGATCTATAGCGTCCATCATGATCTATAGCGTCCATCATGAACTATAGCGTCCATCATGAACTATAGCGTCCATCATGATCTATAGCGTCCATCATGAACTATAGCGTCCATCATGAACTATAGCGTCCATCATGATCTATAGCGTCCATCATGATCTATAGCGTCCATCATGATCTATAGCGTCCATCATGAACTATAGCGTCCATCATGAACTATAGCGTCCTCATGATCTATAGCGTCCATCATGATCTATAGCGTCCATCATGAACTATAGCGTCCATCATGAACTATAGCGTCCATCATGAACTATAGCGTCCATCATGATCTATAGCGTCCATCATGATCTATAGCGTCCATCATGAACTATAGCGTCCATCATGAACTATAGCGTCCATCATGATCTATAGCGTCCATCATGATCTATAGCGTCCATCATGATCTATAGCGTCCATCATGATCTATAGCGTCCATCATGATCTATAGCGTCCATCATGATCTATAGCGTCCATCATGAACTATAGCGTCCATCATGATCTATAGCGTCCATCATGATCTATAGCGTCCATCATGATCTATAGCGTCCATCATGATCTATAGCGTCCATCATGATCTATAGCGTCCATCATGATCTATAGCGTCCATCATGATCTATAGCGTCCATCATGAACTATAGCGTCCATCATGATCTATAGCGTCCATCATGAACTATAGCGTCCATCATGAACTATAGCGTCCATCATGAACTATAGCGTCCATCATGATCTATAGCGTCCATCATGAACTATAGCGTCCATCATGATCTATAGCGTCCATCATGATCTATAGCGTCCATCATGATCTATAGCGTCCATCATGATATAGCGTCCATCATGATCTATAGCGTCCATCATGAACTATAGCGTCCATCATGATCTATAGCGTCCATCATGATCTATAGCGTCCATCATGAACTATAGCGTCCATCATGAACTATAGCGTCCATCATGAACTATAGCGTCCATCATGATCTATAGCGTCCATCATGAACTATAGCGTCCATCATGATCTATAGCGTCCATCATGATCTATAGCGTCCATCATGAACTATAGCGTCCATCATGATCTATAGCGTCCATCATGAACTATAGCGTCCATCATGAACTATAGCGTCCATCATGATCTATAGCGTCCATCATGATCTATAGCGTCCATCATGATCTATAGCGTCCATCATGATCTATAGCGTCCATCATGAACTATAGCGTCCATCATGAACTATAGCGTCCATCATGAACTATAGCGTCCATCATGATCTATAGCGTCCATCATGAACTATAGCGTCCATCATGATCTATAGCGTCCATCATGATCTATAGCGTCCATCATGATCTATAGCGTCCATCATGATCTATAGCGTCCATCATGATCTATAGCGTCCATCATGAACTATAGCGTCCATCATGATCTATAGCGTCCATCATGAACTATAGCGTCCATCATGAATCTATAGCGTCCATCATGAACTATAGCGTCCATCATGATCTATAGCGTCCATCATGATCTATAGCGTCCATCATGATCTATAGCGTCCATCATGAACTATAGCGTCCATCATGAACTATAGCGTCCATCATGAACTATAGCGTCCATCATGAACTATAGCGTCCATCATGAACTATAGCGTCCATCATGAACTATAGCGTCCATCATGATCTATAGCGTCCATCATGAACTATAGCGTCCATCATGATCTATAGCGTCCATCATGATCTATAGCGTCCATCATGAACTATAGCGTCCATCATGAACTATAGCGTCCATCATGATCTATAGCGTCCATCATGAACTATAGCGTCCATCATGAACTATAGCGTCCATCATGAACTATAGCGTCCATCATGATCTATAGCGTCCATCATGAACTATAGCGTCCATCATGATCTATAGCGTCCATCATGAACTATAGCGTCCATCATGAACTATAGCGTCCATCATGATCTATAGCGTCCATCATGAACTATAGCGTCCATCATGAACTATAGCGTCCATCATGAACTATAGCGTCCATCATGATCTATAGCGTCCATCATGAACTATAGCGTCCATCATGAACTATAGCGTCCATCATGAACTATAGCGTCCATCATGATCTATAGCGTCCATCATGATCTATAGCGTCCATCATGATCTATAGCGTCCATCATGAACTATAGCGTCCATCATGAACTATAGCGTCCATCATGATCTATAGCGTCCATCATGATCTATAGCGTCCATCATGATCTATAGCGTCCATCATGAACTATAGCGTCCATCATGAACTATAGCGTCCATCATGATCTATAGCGTCCATCATGAACTATAGCGTCCATCATGATCTATAGCGTCCATCATGAACTATAGCGTCCATCATGATCTATAGCGTCCATCATGATCTATAGCGTCCATCATGATCTATAGCGTCCATCATGATCTATAGCGTCCATCATGATCTATAGCGTCCATCATGAACTATAGCGTCCATCATGAACTATAGCGTCCATCATGATCTATAGCGTCCATCATGATCTATAGCGTCCATCATGATCTATAGCGTCCATCATGATCTATAGCGTCCATCATGATCTATAGCGTCCATCATGATCTATAGCGTCCATCATGAACTATAGCGTCCATCATGATCTATAGCGTCCATCATGTGTACTTCTCCTCAGCCAATACCACATTGTCAGACGCCTTAAGGGGAGGTTTTAAGGGGAGGTTTTAAGGGGAGGTTTTAAGGGGAGGTTTTAAGGGGAGGTTTTAACCCTTTCACGCGCATATGACGCAGAGGTTGCCAGATTAGCAATAAGAAATAGAATACTCTCACTGTTATAATTACCTCTCCAAAATTAGTTTTCTGCCCACAGCTAACTCAAAGACAACTGCAGAGGTTGAAGTAAACAAACTAAAGGTTTATAGATACCCCTGACGGTAACAAAGGCTTTAAAGTATCCCCAATAGGCTCAACACAGCTAACTCAAAGACAACTGCAGAGGTTGAAGTAAACAAACTAAAGGTTTATAGATACCCCTGACGGTAACAAAGGCTTTAAAGTATCCCCAATAGGCTCAACACAGCTAACTCAAAGACAACTGCAGAGGTTGAAGTAAACAAACTAAAGGTTTATAGATACCCATGACGGTAACAAAGGCTTTAAAGTATCCCTAATAGGCTCAAAAATCGCGTCAGGATGTGAGAGGGTTAAGGGGAGGTTTTTAGTTGATGCCATAGACTTCCATCAAGCTTAACATCACTCCCCCTTGACCCCCTTTCAAGATAAATTTGTAAATATTTCGGTAGAAAAATTTCCCGGCCGAAGGCCGGTTCCCCTTAAATTACAGGCTCGCTATCGCTCGCCAGGAAACAATCGACACCTAAATGGCACGAATGGTCTTAAAATTGACAGAAATGGGGCGAGGGTTCTTAAAGTCACAAAACTAATGGGGCAAGCGTCTTTAAATCTCACAAGCAATGGGGCTAAACATGAGGGAGAAAGAAGTTCAGAAAAAAATCCTCCAGGTGGGAATCTCCCCTTAAGAATATTGGCTTAACAAAACATTTCTAAGTTAATTTCGTTTTTCACCTTGTCTTTATTTATGTATTTCTCCCGTCATTCTCACACACACACACACACACACACACACACACACAGCCCGTAGCCTAGTAGGTA
>CM064538.1:3992503-4002503 GCA_032716605.1 Paralithodes platypus | reverse complement strand
CTCTCACTCACTCACTCTCACACTCACACACACACTCACATACTCTCTCTTTCTCTCTCTCTCACTCACTCACTCACTCACATACTCTCTCTCTCTCTCTCTAATATTTCCCACCCACTCCTATAATGTCTTCACTGGCCGAAGGCCGGTCCCTCCTAAACCACAGGCTCGCTTTCGCTCGCCAGGAAAATATAGACACCTAAATGACATGAAACGTCTTGATATTAGTTGACGAAGATATGGGGCAAAAGGTCTTAAAAACACCAAACTAATGGGCCGAACGGCATAAATACTGAAACTAATGGGGCTAAAAACGAGGGAGAAGTGGGTTCTGAAAAAGCAACTACCTTCCCTTAAAATAAATACCTGTCTCTTTTGGAGCTCCACAGGGTGTGTACAGTCGCGCTAATAAGTCATGTCCCAGCTGTCATTACGTTTGGCTTGCTCTGTGCTGTATTAATGTCTGTCAGATGTTGAATAGGGTGGGTAAGTGTGGGAACATGTTTGTATAATTCACTCGATATGAAGAAATGAAGCTTAGATATTGCTGATACCAATTATTGATCAACACATACTTGGTGCCGAGACATGACTTATTAGGCCGACTGTACCATGTAGACGAGGCGTTGACTATACCCTGTTCCAAATAGGGAGGCCAGAAATCCTAAACCCTAACCTCTGTAACTCATAAAAGGCTAGAGCAAATGGGCTGTAAATGTCCACACCTATTCCCTGGCTGACCCTTCCCACATGGTAGACATATTAGCACGATTACTCTAGTCGTTTTGGAGTTACAGAGGTTAACACTATCTGGTGCAACGTCTCTGGGGTTATTATGGTATTTTGTTGAATTATTAGAAGTTTTCATTTGTTTTGACATTTTCGAACAATGTGTTTTTAGTTTACCCGCTAGACTTGGAAAAACGCCTCTCCAAACCCCCTTCAAACTAAAAAAACGTCCCCCAGACCCCCTTCAAGCTAAATGTGTACATTTTTTCGGTAGAAAAATTTCCCGGCCAAAGGCCGGTTTCTCCCAAATTGCGGGCTCGCTATCACTCGCCCAGGAAAAATCGACACCTTATTGGGTTGAAGCATCATATAATCGCCAAACTAATGCGATGAAACGTCTTAAAATCTCCAAGCTAATGGAGTAAAACTGGGAGGCTCCAAATTGGCCCGCCCGGCGCCTAATAGGGTTAATGTTCAAGAGGTTTGGCCTAGTTATTTTGAACAGGGTATGGAACCTCTGCTGTTCTTCAAATACTGTCCATCAGTGGCATCCATTAGTGCACTGTCAACAATAGAGGTTATACATAGGGTCTTGAGAGCGTAATGCATAGTGCGCGGAATTTCGGTGGGAGTATCCTAGGTTCGAGTCCTTGGAGTGCCACATGTATTTGTTGGTTTCATTAACCCTTTCAAGCTCCAATACGCATTTCTGTTCTGTTTCCCGGTAATTATTAGAAGAGTTTATTCAGATTAGTAACGGTCTATGGAAGTCAGAGGGTTGATTGAGAGAGTCTTTACCCTTTTAATACCCACAGATCCTTCCTAAGCTGCATAACATCGTCTAATGATAGCCAAAATATACTGCTAAAACGATTGTATGCAGCTTAGGAAGGATCTGCGGGTATGAAAAGGGTAAATATCATCTCAATCAACCCTCTGACTTCCATAGACCGTTACTAATCTGAATAAACTCGTCTAATAGTGGCCAGAAAACAGAACAGAAACGCGTATTGGAGCTTGAAAGGGTTAATATACAATAATATCAATATACCCAACGATTATATTATGATCATTGAGTATATGGAGGGTCATTTACCTTTTATCCTTGTATAAGACAGTTAAGGGGAGGTTTTTAGTTTAGTCCCTAGATATCCTTCAAGCTTAACATTACACCCCCTTGAGCCCCTTTCAAGATAAATTTGTACGTTTTTCGGTAGAAAACAGCCGGTTCCTCTTAATTTACAGGCTCGCTATCGCTCGCCAGGATAAAATCGACACCTACAGTAAATAACACGAAAGGTCTTCAAATTGACAGAAATGGGTTGAAAGTTCTTAAAATCGTCAAAATAATGGGGCGAACGTCTTAAAATTAGAAAAACAATGAGGCTAAACATGAAGGAGAAAGGAGTCAAGAAAAAAATCCCTCAAGTGGAAACCTCCCCTTAACAGCTGACATTAACCCCTTGAATATTGTGATGCATTTTGATGTAAAGACACTCTGGCTATTAGTATACGATTTTATCACCCGTCTTGCAACACAATCCCACCCTTACTCTGTGAAACTCTCCAATTCGAGAGTGAAACGATACTCGCAATCTTTCTTCTATTCAACAGCTGAGCTCTGGAACTCTCACCCTGAATCCATCTTTCCCTCTTCCTATGACTTAAATTGCTTCAAACTCCGCGTGTCCAGGCATTTTGGCCTCGAATGTCCCTTGATTTTGGCCCTGTCACTCTTTCAACTCTGGGGGAGGCACTCGCTACAGGAAGCTCTGCCTTTTGTCTCCCTCACTGACATAAAACAAACAATGACTATTCCAATTGCCGACTTGCGAGTTTCGTTCTATAAGGAAGTTGGAGCCGTAGACATCGATATTTAACATCATTTACAGCTAAAATACGGTCGTAGTACATTTATAAACACATAAACCCCAATTCAACATACCATTTATCCATCAGAAACCTACATTATTATTGCATTTCGGTTTAATATCCATGTTCACGGCTCCAACTTCCTTATAGCCTGACACTCGCCAGTGGTCAATTAACCCCTTGAGTATCATGACGCGTTCAGACAGTATAATCTGGCTAGCATTAAACGATGTTACACCGTTCATGAAGGAGCTGTGGGGACTATAGGGGTCAACACTGCCTCAATTAAGGGGGTGACCTGCTTTATGAAGGAGCTGTGGGGACTATAGGGGTCAACACTGCCTCAATTAAGGGGGTGACCTGCTTTATGAAGGAGCTGTGGGGACTATAGGGGTCAACACTGCCTCAATTAAGGGGGTGACCTGCTTTATGAAGGAGCTGTGGGGACTATAGGGGTCAACACTGCCTCAATTAAGGGGGTCACCTGCTTTATGAAGGAGCTGTGGGGACTATAGGGGTAAACACTGCCTCAATTAAGGGGGTGACCTGCTTTTGGTTATTTATGTCCTTTTCTCTCTTTCTCTGGCTTGTATCCATTCGGCCCCATTCAGCCAACTATTTTAAGACGTTTATCCCCATCTAGGTGTCGATTTCTTCCTGGCGAGCGATAGCGAGCCAGCATTATAATTTTATGAAGAAATCCGGCTTCGCCGGAGACATTTTTCTATCGAAAAATGTACAAATTTAGCCTGCTGTCAAACAAAAATAAAAAATATGCTGGCTCGCTACCGCTCACCAGTAAAAAATTGCTGGATGGGGATAAACGTCTTAAAACAGTAGGCTGAATGGGGCCAAATGGATACAAGCCAGAGAAAGATAGAAAAGGACAGAACAAAAACAGGTCACCCCCCTTAATCCTCTGACTTCCATATGTCCTTACCAATCTGAAAAAAGGACAAACACTATTTCAATTAACCCTCCGACTCTCTCTCTCTCTCTCTCTCTCTCTCTCTCTCTCTCTCTCTCTCTCTCTGGTGTTACGTTACTAGTCACACAGATTGCTTGATTAACTGAGTGATGTGTGCTGATGGTCTGTGCCCCTCACCCTAACTCACTCTCTCTCTCTCTCTCTCTCTCTCTCTCTCTCACACACACAAACACACGTACACACACTCACGGGTCATTTTAGCCGAGAGGTCTAAGGCGCCGCGGGCTGACTGCAAGATCGAGGGTTCAAGTCTGCCAGAATCCTAATGGGTTTTTTTTCGGCTATCCCGATGGAGAGGATTTGATCGTGGTCCCTCCCTAGTCAAGCTTGTATTAGCCTACACGCACTTCTCACCAGTGCATCTGCGTATGTACTATGATGGGAACTCTGCACCTCACGGTCACCAAAAATCGCATTTGCCCTCGTAGTTAAAGTAGATTAAGCATTATACTATACATAGGTATAGGGTGGATGGGACTCGTTAGCCTTGGTCGGCAACCTATCTAGGGGAGACAACCTTATACAAATCCGGGTGGATGAGGCTCGTTAGCCTTGGTCGGCAACCTATCTAGGGGAGACAAGTTTATAAAAATCCGGGTGGATGGGACTCGTTAGCCTTGGTCGGCAACCTATCTAGGGGAGTAAACCTGATACAAATCTGTACTGCTTACCTAAGGGTGAAGCCCTGCTCACCACTGTAGAAAAATAGTGCTAACAAAATACATAGAAGGCCTCGGAGTCGGAGTTTATTGATCAATTCTGTAAGTCCTTCAGCAAACTGGCACAGCTTGTCCTTCTCACAGGGGATAGGTCAGCTTGGGGGCATTTTGTGTTTGGCCACCCTCGTAAAGGCGTCCGGCAACAGAATAAATAGGTTAAACAAAAATCTGCAGATTTTCAGCCTCACGACTGCAAGGGTGATATAATCCGACAATTATTTGAATTATTATTATAATTATCAATATTATTATTATTATTAAACACACACCCTAACTCTCTCTCTCTCTCTCTCTCTCGCTCTCTAAAACTTATGTGGTAAATCTGTCACTAAGAACAGTGTAATCCATTCTATAATTACCGTTCTCTCTCTCTCTCTCTCTCTCTCTCTCTCTCTCTCTCTCTCTCTCTCTCTCTTTCTCCACCACCTTTGTTCATCCACGGTTATAGCATATGGGAATACATCGCTTCCCAGCAATTTTTAGGGCCGGATCACCTCGTTGGCGCCAGCTGGTCTGTGTGTCTACTGTAGGCTATGTGACTTGTATTACACACACACACACACACACACACATAAATTCACATACACACAGCTGGTCTTATGTTTCTCTCATTCACACACACACACACACACACACATATTAACCATTTGAGTACCAGCTAACTTATTCTAGCTATATTTAGACGATAGTATGCAGCTTAGGAAGAATCTGTGGTATTTAAAAGGGTTGGTTGAAATACTTTGAAGCATTATTTTTGCTAGACATCCTTCCTAAGCTGCATGAAACTGTCTAATAGTTGCCAGAATGAAGTTAAACAGACGTCGCCGGCACAGTTAGGAATTAACACTATCTGGTGCAACGTCTCGGAGGTCATTATGGTATTTTGTTTCATTATTATTGAGTTTTCATTGTGTTTGACATTTTCGAACAATGTGTTTATCGTTTACCCGCTGGACTTGGAAAAACGCCTCTCCAAACCCCCTTTAAACTAAAAAAAAACGTCCCCCAGACCCCCTTTCGAGCTAAATGTGTACATTTTTCGGTAGAAAAATTTCCCGGCCCCGGTTTTTCCCAAATTGCAGGCTCGCTATCGCTCGCCCAGGAAAAATCGACACCTTATTGGGTTGAACCATCATATAATCGCCAAACTAATGAGATGAAACGTCTTAAAATCTCCAAACTAATGGAGTAAAACTGGGAGGGTCTAAATTGGCCTGCCCTGCACCTAATAGTGTTAATAAGCCCATAAACCCCCCCCCCCCCACATTGCACATCAGGTATGGAACCCCTGTGTTTCCTCACCTAAGGGGGAGAAGGGTCGTTTGTCTGGACCCCTTTCTCCCTCCTGTTAAGCCCCATTTGGTTTTAGATTGTAAGAAGTTCGGCCCATTAGGTTGGCGATTTTACCACCTTTCGCCCCAATTCGTTGACAATTATAAGACTTCTTGTACCATATAGGTGTCAATTTTTCCTTGCCAGCGATAGCGAGCCTGAAACTTTTAGAGGAGTCGCCCTTCGGCCGGGACATTTTTCTACCGAAAAAAAAAAAAAAAACCAGTGGTCAAGACTTTTAGCTTGACACAGACGTCTGGTATGAATCCACTTTTAGCCTGACACAGACGTCTGGTATGAATCCACTTTTAGCTTGACACAGACGTCTGGTATGAATCCACTTTCAGCTTGACACAGACGTCTGGTATGAATCCACTTTTAGCCTGACACAGACGTCTGGTATGAATCCACTTTTAGCTTGACACAGACGTCTGGTATGAATCCACTTTCAGCTTGACACAGACGTCTGGTATGAATCCACTTTTAGCTTGACACAGACGTCTGGTATGAATCCACTTTCAGCTTGACACAGACGTCTGGTATGAATCCACTTTTAGCCTGACACAGACGTCTGGTATGAATCCACTTTTAGCTTGACACAGACGTCTGGTATGAATCCACTTTCAGCTTGACACAGACGTCTGGTATGAATCCACTTTTAGCTTGACACAGACGTCTGGTATGAATCCACTTTTAGCTTGACACAGACGTCTGGTATGAATCCACTTTCAGCTTGACACAGACGTCTGGTATGAATCCACTTTTAGCTTGACACAGACGTCTGGTATGAATCCACTTTTAGCTTGACACAGACGTCTGGTATGAATCCACTTTCAGCTTGACACAGACGTCTGGTATGAATCCACTTTTAGCTTGACACAGACGTCTGGTATGAATCCACTTTCAGCTTGACACAGACGTCTGGTATGAATCCACTTTTAGCCTGACACAGACGTCTGGTATGAATCCACTTTTAGCTTGACACAGACGTCTGGTATGAATCCACTTTCAGCTTGACACAGACGTCTGGTATGAATCCACTTTTAGCTTGACACAGACGTCTGGTATGAATCCACTTTTAGCTTGACACAGACGTCTGGTATGAATCCACTTTTAGCTTGACACAGACGTCTGGTATGAATCCACTTTTAGCCTGACACAGACGTCTGGTATGAATCCACTTTTTGGGATAGTAGCCTTGTGACTTAAGGGGAGGCAGACCGTTTTTCTGGACCCCCTTCTCCCTAATGTTTAGCCCCACTAGTTTTGAGATTATAAGACGTTCGGCCCAATAGTTTGGTGATTTTAACACCTTTTGCCCCATTTCGTTGTCAATGTTAAGACCTTTCGTGCCATTTAGGTGTCGATTTTTTCCTGGCGAGCAATAGTGAGCCTGCAATTTTTAGAGGAACCGGCCTTCGGCCGGGAAATTTTTCTACCGAAAAATGTACAAATTTATCTTGAAGGAGGGTCTAGGGGGTGTTTTTTTAAGCTTGATGGAGGTCTAGGGAGGAAACTAACAAAATATATGAATACATGAATTAATAGACCAAACAAACGGCCAGCCACCCCTTAACTATGTCTGCCAAAGCACAACGCATCCGATGGTGTGAGCGGCCCAAAGATGCACTAATGTCACTATGTAAATGTCTACATGTACGGTCACGCTAATAAGTCATGGCACAGCTGTTGTTACGTTTGGCTCGCTCTGTGCTGTATTAATGTCTGTCAGATGTTGAATAGGGTGGGTATAAGTGTAGGAACATGTTTGTATATCTCACTCAAAAGGAAGAAATGAAGCTTAGATATTGCTGATACCAATTATTGATCAAAACATACTTGGTGCCGAGACATGACTTACTAGACCGACTGTACTTTCTGCTTGGTGATTCTCCTAGATGTGTGTGAATTTGTGTTTTTGTCTGTGTTTGTTCGTTGTTTTATGTTGGTTTTGTGTTTTCCCTGTTCTTGCTCTGTCTTGAGTCGGCCACCCCCCAAGGGAAAACAATATAATAATAATAAAATAGAATGAAATAGAAAATAAAAATAAAAATAGTAAAAATGGGGATTGGTCCTGAACAGATAGATAGATAGATAGATAGATAGATAGATAGATAGATAGATAGATAGATAGATAGATAGATAGATAGATAGATAGATAGATAGATAGATAGATAGATAGATAGATAGATAGATAGATAGATAGATAGATAGATAGATAGATAGATAGATAGATAGATAGATAGAGAGAGAGAGAGAGAGAGAGAGAGAGAGAGAGAGAGAGAGATTTTTCGTGCCATTTAGATGTCAATTTTCTCCTGGCAAGCGAAAGCGAGCCTGCAATACAGGAAGAAGGAACCGGACTTCGAAAAATACACACAGCAATGTCGAAGGGTGGGTGGGGGTGGGGGTAGGGGGAGGGGTCATATTTTAGATGTATTGTTTAATATACTTTATTAGATGATTTGTATTATTTTTAACCCCATCTGTACCGACGACGACGCCTTTTTCACTATATTCTGGCAACCCGTAGACGATTTTATTCAGTTTAGAAAGAATCTCTACCAATTATAAGCCGTCGAACTATCTCGGTTTATAAATCGTAGGCAGTGTCCACCATTCTTTAACTGTCTTCGTGGTGCGATGCATAAGGTGTTGATATTCGGTGTGAGCATCCTGGGTTCGAATCCACGGACTGCCACATGTGTTTGTAAATTTCATAAATCGATTTTAGGAGTATGGTTGGTTGTTGGAAGGAACATAATAATTAACCCTTTTCACCACCACAGACCTTTCCTAAGCTGCATAAAGATCATCTATATATAGCTATAATAAAGCACAACAGAGGGCGCCGGTACAAAAGGGGTTAAAGCTTGATGGAGGTCTAGGAAGGAAACCAAAAAAAAAATCACAAAAAATACTGTTCACCCTTGTGGAATGGATGTGGTGGAGTGGTTGGACAACATTCAAAATAAATCAATTATATTAACCCCTTCAGGCTCTTGACGCATTTCGACATTTTGGTCTGGCTATCATTAGACGACTTTATACAGATTAGGAAGGATCTGTGGGAACGAAAAGGGTGAAGACTATGCCAATCAACCCTCTGACTTCCATACACCGTTACTAATCTGAATAAAATCGTCTAATAGTAGCCAGAAACTGAACAGAAACGCGTATTGGAGCTTGAAAGGGTTAATCAATAACCCTCCATTATTCATATGTTGCCTCCCTTGCATTATTCATATGTTGCCTCCCTTGCATTATTCATATGTTGCCTCCCTTGCATTATTCATATGTTGCCTCCCTTGCATTATTCATATGTTGCCTCCCTTGCATTATTCATATGTTGCCTCCCTTGCATTATTCATATGTTGCCTCCCTTGCATTATTCTACAGATATTTTCACGGCAAATGTTAAAGGGGGTCACCGGCTTAAGGGGGGGTCACCGGCTTAAGGGGGGGTCACCGGCTTAAGGGGGGTCACCAGCTTAAGGGGGGGTCACCGGCTTAAGGGGGGTCACCGGCTTAAGGGGGGTCACCGGCTTAAGGGGGGTCACCGGCTTAAGGGGGGTCACCGGCTTAAGGGGGGTCACCGGCTTAAGGGGGGTCAGCGGCTTAAGGGGGGTCACCCGGCTTAAGGGGGGGGCGGGTCACCGGCTTAAGGGGGGTCTACCGGCTTAAGGGGGGCCACCGGCTTAGGGGGGGTCACCGGCTTAAGGGGGGGCCACCGGCTTAAGGGGGGGTCACCGGCTTAAGGGGGGGTCACCGGCTTAAGGGGGGGGGGTCACCGGCTTAAGGGGGGTCGCCGGCTTAAGGGGGGTCGCCGGCTTAAGGGGGGGGGGTGTCACCGGTTTAAGGGGGGGGGGGTCACCGGCTTGAGGGGGGTCGCCGGCTTAAGGGGGGGGTCGCCGGCTTAAGGGGGGGTCACCGGCTTAAGGGGGGTCGCCGGCTTTTATTAGCTTTCTCTCCTTTTCTATCTTTCCCTGGCTTGTATTCATTCGACCCCATTTAGCCAACTGTTTTAAGACGTTTATCCCCATCCAGGGGTCGATTTCTTCCTGGCGAGCGATAGCGAGAAAGCATTGTATGGAGAAATCCGGCTTTGCCGGAGACATTTTTCTACCGAAAAATTAAAAAATTTAGCTTGCTGTCAAAACAAAATTCTATATATGCTGGCTCGCTACCGCTCGCCAGGATAATATTGACAGCTGGATGGGGGTAAACGTCTTAAAACAGTATGGTGAATGGGGCCGAATGAATACAAGCCAGAGGAAGAGAGAAAAGGAGAGACAACAAAAAGCAGGAATTTGCTATAATTGTACCACCTCTCTGCATCTTTCCCCGCAGAACTAGGGCA
>CM064538.1:3947503-3987503 GCA_032716605.1 Paralithodes platypus | reverse complement strand
TTATTCGGCTTGGGAAGGATCTATACCATTATTCTATAGCAATTAAAAGGCCTCAGACAATCCTATGTCATCCTTTTAGCTACTCCGTTTTCTGTCAATTATTAGCCGATTTTGTTCGGATTATGAAAGGTACAGTCGGCCTAATAAGTGATGTTTCGGCACCAAGTATGTTTTGATCAATAATTGGTATCAGCAATATTTAAAACTTGCTTTATTCGTTTCGAGTGGGATATACAAACGTGTTCCTACACTTACCCACCCTATTCAACATCTGACAGACATAAATACAGCACAGAGCGAGGCAAACGTAATGACAGCGGAGACATGACTTATTAGCTCAACCATACACCCACTTACCCACCCTATATTCAACATCTGACAGACAGTAATACAGCACAGAGCGAGGCTAACGTAATGACAGCGGAGACATGACTTATTAGCTCAACCATACACCCACTTACCCACCCTATGCAACATCCGACAGACATTAATACAGCACAGAGCGATGCTAACGTAATGACAGCGGAGACATGACTTATTAGGTCTACCATACACCCACTTACCCACCCTATGCAACATCCGACAGACATTAATACAGCACAGAGCGAGCCAAACGTAATGACAGCTGAGACATGACTTATTAGCGCCACCGTACGTTTGGCCAAATAAGTCGTGTCGCCGCTGTCATTACGTATGGCTCGCTGTGTGCTGTATTAATGTCTGTCAGATGTTGAATAGGGTGTATAAAGATAGGAACATGTTTGTATATTTCACTCGAAACGATGAATTAAAGCATATAAAGTGGTGATACCCATTAGTGATCGAAATAGACTTGGTGCCGCGACTTCACTTATTTGACCGACTGTACCGGTATATACGCAAGTCAAAGGGTTAAGGGGAGATTTCCACTTGAGGGAGTTTTTTCTGGACCCCTTTCTCCCTCATGTTTAGCCCCATTGCTTTTTAGATTTTAAGACCTTCGCCCTAGGAGTTTCGATATGTTAAGACATTTTGCCCCATTTCTGTCAATTGTAAGACCTTTCGTGCCATTAAGGTGTCGATTTTTTCCTGGCGAGCGATAGCGAGCCTGTAATTTAAGAGCAACCGGCCTCCAGCCGGGACATTTTTCTACCGAAAAATGTACAAATTTATCTTGCAAGGGGGTCTAGGGGGTGTAATTTTAAGCTTGATGAAAAAGTAGGGAACAAACTAAATACCTCCCCTTAATCAAGATAATCTTTACCCTTGTGTTTTGTTTAGTTTATCATTGGTTTGCTAAATCGTTCTTTGCACATAGTGAGTTTGATCAGTTCTGTTGTATTCATTATATTGTCCCGTTCCTGGTTTGCTTTGTTTTGCCCGTTCTACATTCTTAATTCCCACGGATCCTTCCTAAACTTATATATAATTGTGTATGGATAGCCGGGATACACTGGCAAAATGCGTAATTGTTTATGGATAGCCGGGATACACTGGCAAAATGCGTAATTGTGTATGGATAGCCGGGATACACTGGCAAAATGCGTAATTGTTTATGGATAGCCGGGATACACTGGCAAAATGCGTAATTGTTTATGGATAGCCGGGATACACTGGCAAAATGCGTAATTGTGTATGGATAGCCGGGATACACTGGCAAAATGCGTAATTGTTTATGGATAGCCGGGATACACTGGCAAAATGCGTAATAATCCTACAGTAAGGGGAGGTGTTTAGTTTGTTCCCTAGACCTCCATCAAGCTTAAAATTACACCCCCTTGAGTCCCTTCCTAGATAAATCTGTACATTTTTCGGTAGAAAAATGTCCCGGCCGAAGGCCGATTCCTCTTAAAATACAGGCTCGCTATCGCTCGCCAGGATAAAATCGACACCTGAATTGCACGAAAGGTCTTAATATGGGGTGAAAGTTCTTAAAATCGCTAAACTAATGGGGCAAACGTTTTATAATATCAAAAGCAATGGGGCTAAACATGAGGGAGAAAGGGGTCCAGAAAAAAATCCCTCAAGTGGAGATCTCCCCTTAAGCCTTTATGTACGGTCGCGCTAATAAGTCATGTGCTGTACAGTCGCGCTAATAAGTCATGTCCCAGCTGGCATTACGTTTGGCTTGCTCTGTGCTGTATTAATGTCTGTCAGATGTTGAATAGGGTGGGTAAGTGTAGCGCTAATAAGTCATGTCTCAGCTGGCATTACGTTTGGCTTGCTCTGTGCTGTATTAATGTCTGTCAGATGTTGAATAGGGTGTGGGTAAGTGTAGGAACAGGTTTGTATATTTCACTCGATATGAAGAAATGCCGCTTAGATATTGCTGATACCAATTATTGATCAAAACATACTTGGTGCCGAGACATGACTTATTAGCGCGACTGTACCGGCGGGGGTCTTTTCAAATTTATTCTAGCTATATTTAGACGATGTTGTGCAGTTTAAGGGGAGGTTTTTAGTTTGTTCCCTGGACATCTATCAAGTTTAAAATCACGCCCCCTTGACCCCCTTTCAAGGAAAATCTTTACATTTTTCGGTAGAAAAATGTCCCAGCCGAAGGCCGGTTCCTCTTAAATTACAGGCTCGATATCGCTTGCCTGGAAAAAAACGACACCTAAATGGCACGAAAGTTCTTAAAATTGACAGAAATTGGGCGAAAGTTCTTAAAAATCGCCAAAATAATGGGGCGAACGTCTCAAAATCTCAAAAGCAATGAGGCTAAACATGAGGGAGAAGGGAGTCAAGAAAAAAGTCCTTCAAGTGGAAACCTCCCCTTAAGAAGGACCTGTGGCAGTAAAAAGGGTTAAGTGAGATAGTTCAAAGCCTGTTTATTGCCGGAGACCCTTGCTAAACTGAATTGAGTTGAATGAACGGCACTGGTAGGCTACTGAAGGGGTTAAGGGAGCCCACCTCGCATTTTTTTTTCCTCTTTTCTCTCCCTCTCTCTTTAGCTTGTATCCATTCGGCCCCATTCAGCCTACTGTTTTAAGACCTTTACCCCCCATCCAGGTGTCAATATTTTCCTGGCGAGCGGTAGCGAGCCAGCATATATATATTTTTGTTATGACAGCAAGCTAAATTTGTACATTTTTCGATAGAAAAATGTCTCCGGCGAAGCCGGATTTCTCCATACAATGCTGGCTCGCTATCGCTCGCCAGGAAAATATTGGATGGGGATAGACGTCTTAAAACAGTTGGCTGAATGGGGCCGAATGAATACAAGCCAGGAAAAGAGAGAAAGATATTAATTGATTTTCCAATTTAATGTTCAATTATTGAAGTGTACAGTTGCCCAAAAAAGTAGTGTCGCCGCTGTCATTACGTTTGGCTCGCTGTGTGCTGTATTAATGTCTGTCAGATGTTGAATAGGGTGTGTATAGATAGGAACATGTTTGCATATCTCACTCGAAACGGTGGTGAAGTAATGAAGCTTAGATATTGTTGATACCAATTATTATGGCCGCCTGTACGCCCACGTGAGCACTGTTCCGCCCTGTGTTGGTGGTGTAATGGTTTAGATGCTTATGTTCTGGGTGTGGTGGCCCGAGTTCGAATCCCGGGAGGACCATATGCTTTCATTAATTTATTTAAGTACATTGGGGTTTGTAATGAAGGATTAATGTTAAGGGGAGGTGTTTACTTCGTTCCCTAAACCTCCATCAAGCTTAAAATTACACCCCCTTGAGTCCCTTTCAAGATAAATTTGTACATTTTTCGGTAGAAAAATGTCCCGGCCGAAGGCCGGTTCCTCTTAAATTACAGGCTCGCTATCGCTCGCCAGAATAATATAGACACCTGAATTGCACGAAAGGTCTTAATATGGGGTGAAAGTTCTTAAAATCGCTAAACTAATGGGGCGAACGTTTTATAATAACAAAAGCAATGGGGCTAAACATGAGGGAGAAAGGGGTCAAGAAAAAAATCCCTCAAGTGGAGATCTCCCCTTAAGAACGGGGTGTTCCTTAAGGGGGGGTCACCTGCTTTCTTCTCACATTTTCTCTCTTTCTCTAGCTTGTATCCGTTCGGCCCCATTCAGCCTACTGTTTTAGACTTTTACCCCCATCCAGGTGTCAATATTTTCCTGGCGAGCGGTAGCGAGCCAGCATATATGTATTTTTGTTTTGACAGCAAGCTAAATTTTTTACATTTTTCGATAGAAAAATTTCTCCGGCGAAGCCGGATTTCTCCATACAATGCTGGCTCGCTATCGCTCGCCAGGAAAATATTGGATGGGGATAAACGTCTTAAAACAGTTGGCTGAATGGGGCCGAATGGATACAAGCCAGAGAAAAGGAGAAAAATTAAAAAAAAAGTCACCCCCCCCTTAATCTTAAACACGGCAATATGATGCGCATGACTGAATTACGAGGCTAGTTTCTTATGCAGTGGTTAACTCAACTGATTAATCAACTGGTACTTAACCCTTTCACGCATTTATGACGCAGAGGTTGCCAGATTAGCAATAAGAAATAGAGTTCTCTCACTCTCTTATAATTACCTCTCCAAAATTAGTTTTCTGCCCACAGCTAACTCAAAGACAACTGCAGAGGTTGAAGTAACTAAACTAAAGGTTTCTAAATACCCCTGATGGTAACAAAGGCTTTAAAGTATCCCCAATAGGCTCAACACAGCTAACTCAAAGACAACTGCAGAGGTTGAAGTAACTAAACTAAAGGTTTCTAAATACCCCTGATGGTAACAAAGGCTTTAAAGTATCCCCAATAGGCTCAACACAGCTAACTCAAAGACAACTGCAGAGGTTGAAGTAACTAAACTAAAGGTTTCTAAATACCCCTGATGGTAACAAAGGCTTTAAAGTATCCCCAATAGGCTCAACACAGCTAACTCAAAGACAACTGCAGAGGTTGAAGTAACTAAACTAAAGGTTTCTAAATACCCCTGATGGTAACAAAGGCTTTAAAGTATCCCCAATAGGCTCAACACAGCTAACTCAAAGACAACTGCAGAGGTTGAAGTAACTAAACTAAAGGTTTCTAAATACCCCTGATGGTAACAAAGGCTTTAAAGTATCCCCAATAGGCTGAACATCGCGTCATATGTCGGAGAGGGTTAATAGTAGCCTACAGCGGAAGAAGGTATTTCCCTTCCTGTTTGTTAAGGGGAGATTTCCACTTGAGAGATTTTTTTCTTGACCCCTTTCTCCCTCATGGTTAGCCCCATTGCTTTTGATATTATAAGACGTTTGCCCCATTAGTTTGGCGATTTTAAGAACTTTCGCCCCATTTCTGTAAATTTTAAGACTTTTCGTGCCATTTAGGTGTCGATATTTTCCTGGCGAGCGATAGCGTGTAATTTAAGTCTTAGCTGTAGTTTAGCTTATATTGCGGTGTCTCTGCTGTATTTTATTTAATCATCGCTGTATCTTTTATATTATTTCTGAGTCTTAGATGTACTTTAGCATATATTTTGGTGGCTTAGCTGTATTTTAGCTTTTATTTCGGTTTCGTAGCTGTATCTTATCTACTATTTAGATTTCTTAGCTGTATTTCATCTTTTACTTCGGTTTCTTAGCTGTATTTTAGCTTTATATTGCGACACTGACAGCACACATATATATATATATATATATATATATATATATATATACAGTATATATATATATATATATATATATATATATATATATATATATATATATATATATATTGAGAATATATCACAAATACACGTGAGCCACTAAATGTTTCTAGTCTCTCAGTGGGGCCACTGAGAGACTAGAAACATATATATATATATATATATACAGTATATATATATATATATATATATATATATATATATATATATATATATATATATATATATATCGGGGATGTTTTTGAAAGCTTGATGAAGGTCCAGGGAGGAAACTAAAAATAAATAAATTAATACATTCTCCCCTTAACTTACCATTGGTAAAAAAAAAAAAAAAAAAAAAAAAAAAAAAAAAAAAATGTTTCAGTGGTTGACGTGTTCAAATAAGAATATATCTGATCGATCAAATGCTGTAATTATCCACACCTATTCCCTGGCTGACCCTTCCCAAGTGGTAGACATATTAGCTTGATTATATCCCTATAAACAATTTGACGTTGTCACAACGTCAAATATAAGTGTAGCTACAGCTTGACAACATTACGAAAATAACGTTGTATTTACGTAAAGGCGGTAACAACCACAAACGTCGCCGGACCATAACGCAAAACGTTGTATAATGACGTAAATAGACCAAAACACAGAACGTTGTAGAATGACGTAACATAGACCAACATAGACCAACAACTACACCGTATTCTACTGTTGTCTTAAGGGGGGTGACCTGCTTTTTGTTATTTCTGTCCTTTTCTCTCTTTTTCTGGCTTGTATCCATTCGGCCCCATTCAGCCAACTCTTTCAATTCATGTACAGGTCGCAGGATACATATTCTGGGAGTATTTAAGGGGAGGTATTTAGTTTGTTCCCTAGACCTCCATCAAGTTTAAAATTACATCCCCTAGACCCCCTTTCAAGATAAATTTGTACATTTTTCGGTAGAAAAATGTCCCGGCCGAAGGCCGATTCCTTTTAAATTACAGGCTCGCTACCGCTCGCCAGGAAAAAATCGACACCTATATGGCACGAAAGGTCTTAAAATTGACAGAAATGGGGTGAAAGTTCTTAAAAACACCAAACTACTGGGGCGAACGTCTTAAAATCTCAAAAGCAACGGGGCTAGACATGAGGGAGAAAGGGGTCAAGAAAAAAGTCCCTCAAGTGGAAATCTCCCCTTAAACATATGTTAGCTCACGATTATTTGGGAGATATACAGGTCATATATCATACATAATTATATATAATATATTATATATAATTATATAGTATTCTCTTAACAGTAAAACACCTATTATGGTGTTTCATAATTGATTTCTTAAATAATGTATGATACCTCTAAATATCGGTAATTCGAACGTTGGAAAAATTTAATTATATATATATATATATATATATATATACATATATAAACTAGTAATACTGATGATTAAATATGCTTGTAACAGCTAATATTAGGGTATTATGTTGGCAATATTGCTGCCTGTTCTGTCGGCGTGAACACAACGGAACATTATTATTAACCCTTTCAAGATCCGATCACGCATTTATTTTCCTGTGTTCTGGCTATCCTTAGACGATTGTAATCAGGTTAGGAAGGGTATATGAGAGTTAGGGGGATTGTAATCAGGTTAGGAAGGGTATATGAGAGTCAGGGGGATTGTAATCAGGTTAGGAAGGGTATATGAGAGCCAGGGGATTGTAATCAGGTTAGGAAGGGTATATGAGAGTCAGGGGGATTGTAATCAGGTTAGGAAGGGTATATGAGAGTCAGGGGGATTGTAATCAGATTAGGAAGGGTATATGAGAGTCAGGGGGATTGTAATCAGATTAGGAGGGGTATATGAGAGTCAGGGGGATTGTAATCAGATTAGGAAGACTATTATGAGAGTCAGGGGGATTGTAATCAGATTAGGGAGACTATTATGAGTCAGGGGGATTGTAATCAGATTAGGAAGGGTATATGAGAGTCAGGGGGATTGTAATCAGATTAGGAAGGGTATATGAGAGTCAGGGGGTTTGTAATCAGATTAGGGAGACTATTATGAGAGTCAGGGGGATTGTAATCAGATTAGGGAGACTATTATGAGTCAGGGGGATTGTAATCAGATTAGGAAGGGTATATGAGAGTCAGGGGGATTTATAAGCATGTATATTCAGATTAGGAAGGGCGTATGGAAGTCAGAAGGATTTGTACGCATCTATTTTCTGCGTTCTGGGCATTATTAGACGATTGTATTAAAATTAGGAAGGGCGTATGAAAGTTGGAGGATTTTTGGGCGATAATTAGACGCTTCCTCCATTCAGGTGTCGATAATATTCTGGGCGAGCGATAGGTAGCCTGTAACAAGAAATCGGCCTTCGGACACGACATTTTTCTATTGAAAAATGTACAAATTAACTTGACCCCCAACAATATATGTGACGCTAATTTATGGGGAAATGGGCCGCTTTTCTGGACCTCCTTCTTCCTCATGCTTAGCACCACTAGTTTTCATATTTTAAGACGTTCGGCCCATTAGTGTGGCGATTTTAAGACCTTTCGTTCCATTTCTGTGTCAATATTAAGACTTTTCGTGTTATTTAGGTGACGATTTTTTCCTGGCCTGGACAGTTTTCTATCGAAAAATGTACAAATTTATCTTGAAGGACGGTCTTGGATGGGTGTTTTTATAAGGACAATGGAGTTCTTCAGAGGAAACTTAAAAAAAAAAAAAAAAAAAAAAAAAAAAAAAAAAAAAAAAACCTAGGCCTAAATGAGCAAATAAATACGCCCATCCCCCCTTAAACCTATTCGTAGAATGCTCAAATAATGTGATGTTATTCTCTAACATTATAATTATATTATGTAATAAATTAATTATACTTGTGTGAAAAAGTCTGACACGAGAGCGATTATTTTAGAATTCAATCAGTCAGCCAATCAAATCGGGTTTTCTATATTTCCAATCATATAATCATTAAATTAAACTAAATTAAACTAGAATTACGCATTGATCAAAGGTACACCACAATATTTGTGCGTTTATATATATATATATATATATATATATATATATATATATATATATATATATATATATATATATATATATATATATATATATATAAAGCTTGATGGAAGTCTACGGAGGAAACCAAAACATTAAGGGGAGGTTTTTAGTTTGGTCTCTAGATATCCACCAAGCTTAACATTACACCTCCTTGAGCCCCTTTCAAGATAAATTTGTACATTTTTCGGTAGAAAAATTTCCCGGCTGAAAGCCGGTTCCTCTTAAATAACAGGCTCGCTATCGCTCGCCAGGATAAAATCGACACCTAAATGGCACGAAAGGTCTTTAAATTGACAGAAATGGGTCGAAAGTTCTTAAAATCGTCAAAATAATGGGGCGAACGTCTTAAAATTAGAAAAGCAATGGGGCTAAACATGAGGGAGAAAGGAGTAAAGAGAAATATCCCTCAAGTGGAAATCTGCCCCTTAATGGGAGGAACTTGATATAACCGGGTACAGTTGGTGTTCCAGTGTTCCGGAGCACGACAATGACCGCCATATAATTAATATAACCCAGCCACTTAATAAACAAGATGAAATTCCTTGACATATGATAAAAAAAGCACGGATACAAACTAAATACATGAATACAAGACTCAAATTACAAATTATCAATTATACGAATTAAGAAACAATAATACAATAATTCTAACAATCTATCGTTGTATATAAGAATTAATACACAATACTATACAATCACTATAGAAACGAAATGTATCGCCCAATATTCGTATTGTGTAATTGGGTCTAGTACGGTGGCGCTAATAAGTCATTAGCAGCTGTCATTACGTTTGGCTCACTCTGTGCTGTATTAATGTCTGTCAGATGTTGCATAGGGTGGGTCAGTGGGTGTATTGTGGCGCTAATAAGTCATTAGCAGCTGTCATTACGTTTGGTTCACTCTGTGCTGTATTAATGTCTGTCAGATGTTCAATAGGGTGGGTCAGTGGGTGTATTGTGGCGCTAATAAGTCATGTCTCAGCAGTCATTACGTTTGGCTCGCTCTGTGCTGTATTAATGTCTGTCAGATGTTCAATAGGGTGAGTCAGTGGGTGTATTGTGGCGCTAATAAGTCATGTCTCAGCTGTCATTACGTTTGGCTCACTCTGTGCTGTATTAATGTATGTCAGATGTTCAATAGGGTGGGTAAGTGGGTGTACGGTGGTGCTAATAAGTCATGTCTCAGCTGTCATTACGTTTGGCTCACTCTGTGCTGTATTAATGTCTGTCAGATGTTCAATAGGGTGGGTCAGTGGGTGTATTGTGGCGCTAATAAGCCATGTCTCAGCTGTCATTACGTTTGGCTCACTCTGTGCTGTATTAATGTCTGTCAGATGTTCAATAGGGTGAGTCAGTGGGTGTATTGTGGCGCTAATAAGTCATGTCTCAGCTGTCATTACGTTTGGCTCACTCTGGGCTGTATTAATGTCTGTCAGATGTTGAATAGGGTGGGTAAGTGGGTGTACGGTGGTGCTAATAAGTCATGTCTCAGCTGTCATTACGTTTGGCTCACTCTGGGCTGTATTAATGTCTGTCAGATGTTGAATAGGGTGGGTAAGTGGGTGTACGGTGGTGCTAATAAGTCATGTCTCAGCTGTCATTACGTTTGGCTCGCTCTGTGATGTATTAATGTCTGTCAGATGTTGAATAGGGTGGGTAAGTGTAGAAACATGTTTGTATATCTCACTCAAAAAGCAGAAATCATGTGTAAATATTGCTGATACCAATTATTGAACAAAACATAATTGGTGCCGAGACATGACTTATTAGGCCGACTGTACCTGATTAGATTGATATCCAGTATTCCATAAATATATATTAATCGTGGTCATGTGCTGAACCATTAACTGTCTTGATGGTGTAATGGTTAGAGTGCTTAAGGGGAGGTTTTTAGTGTGTTTCCTAGAATTCCATCAAGCTTAAAATTACTCCCCCTTGACCCACTTTCAAGATAAATTTGTACATTTTTCAGTAGAAAAATTTCCCGGCCGAAGGCCGGTTCCCCCTAAATTACAGGCTCGCTATCGCTCGCCAGGAAAAAATCGACACCTAAATGGTACGAATGGTCTTAAAATTGACAGAAATGGGGCGAGGGTTCTTAAAATCGCCAAACTAATGGGGCGAACGTCTTAAAATCTCAAAAGCAATGGGGCTAAACACGAGGGAGAAAGGTGTCAAGAAAAAAATCCCTCAAGTGGAGATCTCCCCTTAAGATCTGTATGTGGTGTCCCAGGTTCGAATCCCGGGAGGATCACATGGTTTTGCCATTATCGAGTAATGTAGTTTAGTTGGTCCCCTAGGCTAACAAAAACGCCTTCCCAGACTTCCTTCAACATATGAAATGCCCACCCAGACCCCCTTCAAGCAAAATGCCCACCCAGACCCCCTTCAAGCAAAATGCTCACCCAGACCCCCTTCAAGCAAAATGCCCACCCAGACCCCCTTCAAGCGAAATTTAACAAACAAATCGATAGAAAAAATATTCCGGCCGAAGGATAGCTCGCT
Source organism: Paralithodes platypus (assembly GCA_032716605.1). Lineage (NCBI taxonomy): Eukaryota > Metazoa > Arthropoda > Malacostraca > Decapoda > Lithodidae > Paralithodes > Paralithodes platypus. The sequence goes on along the minus strand of CM064538.1, from coordinate 3,976,372 downwards.
ATCGCTCGCCCAGAAAACAAATTGACATCTGAATGGGGTGAAGCATCTTATTATCGCCAAAGGGGGCAAACGTATTAACATCTCCAAGCTAATAAAGCGAAACATGAAATGCTGGTTGGGGGGAGGGGCGTCGACTGACTGGGGACAGAGGTGCATGGGGGCGGTTCGTTCGTGGCCACCCCTTCGGGGATCACGGCGTCAGGCAATAGATAGATAGATAGATGAAATACAAGGAAGAGCAGTGGATGTTGGTGTATCGCTGATAAGGGAAGGAAATGAGTGGAAGCTGCCTGTACTGCTGTTTGCTGATGATACAGTTCTGATGAGCGATAATGAATGGGAGTTTCAAGGTCTGGTAAATATGTTTGGAACAGTGTGCGGAAAACGGAATCTTCTAAAGGTAAATGCAGGGAAGAGCAAGGTTATGGTCTTCGAAAGGGGTGAAGCCACAGAGTGTGAGGTGAGGTTGAACGGTCAGGCTATGGAGAATGTCAGCTCATTTAAGTATTTGGGCAGTGTGTTGAGTAAAGATGGGACTATGGATGAAGAAGTGCGGGAGAGGGTACAACAGGGGAAGAGGGTTGTAGGAATGCTGAAAGCAGTAACAAGAAATAGGGTGGTCAGCATAGAAGTAAAGTAGTCCTTGCATGACAGTGTTGTAATCCCGACATTGACTTACGGAAGCGAAGCGAAGCATGGACGTTGGTGAAGAGACGCAAACCAAGAGTGAGAGCGGTGGAAATGAGTTACTTGAGAAGTGCGTGCGGAGTTACATGGAGGGATAGACATACAAATGAGGAAGTAAGAGGAAGTTGTGGTGTGGAGGTAGATGTGTTGGAAAGTATGAAAAGGAACACCTTGAGATGGTTTGGCCATATGGAACGTATGGGAAGCGAGAGAATGATTACGAGAGTGTACGAGAGCGAGGTGGAAGGACAGAGAGGGAGAGGTAAACCAAGAGAGAGGTGGAAGGATAAAGTTAAGGAGTATATGAGTGACGGCGGTGCTGGATGGGAGGTGCATGGGGCCGGTTTGTTCGTGGCCATCCCTTCGGGGATAACGGCATCCGGCAATAGATAGATAGATAGATGGAAGGACCAAAAAGCGGGGCGCTTTTTGGACCTTCCATCTCCGACCTCCGACCTCCGACCAAATAGTGTTAATAAAGAAGAGTGAATTCCTTGACACCTTAAATAAACCGCCGGGCTTGTTGGTATAATGGAACAGTTTAGGGTGTGAGGTGTGTCAATATATGCACCCCTATGGCTACACATACATACACATACATATACACACACACACACACTACACACACACACACACACACAAATAAACCACTGAACATGTTGGTAAAATGTAACAGTTTAGGGTGCCAGGTATTAATATATGCACCCCTATGGTACACACACACGTACACACTTACACATACACACACAGGCCAGTCGGTTAAGGCGCGTTGTTTCGTGCTGACCGCAAGGGGCCGGGGCGAGTTCGAATCCACCAGAACCCTAAAGTGTTTTTTCGGCCATAGCGACGGAGAGAATTGTATCTTGGTTCCTCCCTAACCAAGCTGCTATCAGCCTGTGTTAGCCTACACATCTTCTCACCAATACAAAGTGCATCTGCGTATGTACAGTAGTTGGTGGGAAGCCAGGCACCTCATGGTCGCCAAAGGTCGCATGAGACCTCGTAGTTAAGGTACCTAGGATTAAGAAAAACTCGGTAGATTTTCAGCCTCAGGGCTGCAATGAACAATAAACCGACAATTATTATTATTTATTTATCCACACACACACACACAGGCATACACACAGGCATACACACACCTACCGAGAGAGAGAGAGAGAGAGAGAGTTGTTAGATCACACACCACAGGGAAGGGGAGGGAAGGGTTTTTATAAAGTCACCAAGAGGGGGGCCGTATGGAATGTGTCTACCTTCAAATATTAACACACACATACACGTACACACACACACCAGGTTCGAATCCCGATATGTCAATGGGAAGATATAATTGGGATGGACTGTGTGCTGTACCTAGTATCAGTGCATTACCACAAAGCCCACCGAAACGCCAAATAAATACCCTCATTGTTCCCTGATTAAATAGCACTGTATGAATATTCCCATATGCAACATATGCTACAGGGGGACAATGCCTAGTGAGTTCACTGCTCAATAGGTGGCGTTCTGAGAGTGAGGGTCTGAGTCTAGGTGAGACAGTGAAGCACTGGAGCGAGGCAGCTCCAGAGATGGGGCTGCTTCGAGCCGTGAGTGAGCAACTAAGCCCCATGCATCCTGCGAAGGCAAGATGGCAGGGGCTGGTTGCAGCTAAAAGTGTTTCACATGTTTCACTCACTAGACTGGAACGAGACCTCACGGAATGGCTCTCAGCTTATGCCCGAGAGGGAATAGTTGGAATAATAATTAAAAAAAAAAAAAAAAAAAAAAAAAAACAGTACCTTCAAATGTTAAAAAAAAAAAAACAAAAAAAACACACACACACAAGACTATAATATAAAAACAAAAAAACAAATACAGTAGAACAAACAAACATAACAGACATTATACCCTCGGAAGCAGGATTAATCGACAAGGCTTGGCTAGGAATAACTTTGCATAGATTATAATTGAACATATATCTCATATGTGTGTATATATATATATATATATATATATATATATATATATATATATATATATATATATATATATATATATATACAGTATATAGGCCTATTCATATTTGGCTTTCCACTTCTACTTTTTAATAGGCATCTCTTCAATGCTCGTCCACCATTTTAAACTTTACAAATACACCATTTAGATCGTAGTGTAGAATCGGCCAAATAAATATATGTTGATCAATAATTGGTATCAGCAATATCTAAACACGATTTCTTCATTTCGAGTAAGATATACAACCATGTTCCTACACTTACAAACCCTATTCAACATCTGACAGACATTAATAAAGCACAGAGAGAGCCAAACGTAATGCCAGCTGAGACATGACTTATTAGCGCTACCATACACCAACTTACCCACCCTATACAACATCTGACAGACATTAATACAGTACAGAGCGAGCCAAACGTAATGCCAGCTGGGACATGACTTTTTAGAGTTACCATGCACCCACTTACCCACCCTATTCAACATCTGACAGCCATTAATACAGCACAGAGCGAGCCAATCGTAATGCCAGCTGAGACATGACTTATTAGTGCCACCATACGCGTGCTTCTCCGCGTATACATACAGTACGGTACTTGGAAACATTTCAACTTGATGATTTTTTTTCTGGATCCCTTTCTCCCTCATGTTTATCTACATTGCTTTTGAGAATTTAAGACGTTCACCCCATTAATTTGGCGATTTTAAGAACTTTTGCGCCATTTCTGTCAATTTTAAGACCTTTCGTGACATTTAAGAGTCAATTTTCCTAGCGAGTGATAGCGAGTATGTAATTTAAGAGAAACCGGCCGTTGGCCGGGACATTTTTCTACCGAAAAATATACACATTTATATCGAAGGGGAGTCTTTGGGGCATTATTTAAAAGCTTGATGGGGATCTAGCAAGCAAACTAAAAATCTGCCCTTAAAAACCCTCTCCGACATATGACGCGATTTTGAGCCTATTGGGGATACTTTAAAGCCTTTGTTACCATCAGGGGTATTTAGAAACCTTTAGTTTAGTTACTTCAACCTCTGCAGTTGTCTTTGAGTTAGCTGTGGGCAGAAAACTAATTTTGGAGAGGTAATTATAAGAGTGAGAGAACTCTATTGCTAATCTGGCAACCTCTGCATCATATGTGCGTGAAAGGGTTAAAGTCACAAGCCATAATACCTACACATTCATTGGAATCTGTATCGAACCCAAGTGAGACAGTCCAATGGTCTGCTATATCCCTCAGGCTTCACAACCTGGCTTTAAGAGGGGATGGTTGGTATTTCTGATCCCACTTCTCCCTCATGCTTAACCCCATCAGCTGTGAGATTTCAAGAACAGCCAATAAACACCACACACACACTAAAAATACACACACACACACACACACACACACCATTAATTAGCAAGGTGTGGAAGGGGGGGGGGGGAGGGGGAGAGGGAGGGGTTACAATAATATACATGAAGGTACTGTTTATATTAATTAACAAAGTCATTATCTCCCTGGCTGAGAGAATAGCGGTCTGTGGAACCCTCATTATTATTATTTAAATGTGTGTGAATTTGTGTTTTGTTTTTGTGTGTTCATTGTTTTCTGTTGTGTTCGCCCCATTAATTTGGCGATTTTAAGAACTTTTGCCCCATTTCTGTCAATTTTAAAACCGTTCGTGACATTTAGGAGTCCATTTTTCCTAGCGAGCGATAGCGAGTCTGTAATTGCTCTGTCTTGAGTTCTCCCCTCCCCCCCAAATAAAAAGCCCCCCCCCCACCCCAAAAAAAGAAGGAAAAGTGGGGATTGGGCCTGAGTATATAGATAGATAGATAGATAGATAGATAGATAGATAGAGAGAGAGAGAGAGATAGGATTGTCTTAACTATAGTCCGTTCATTCTAGGTTGGCCAGAAATCGTACCCTCCAACCTCCATAACTCAAAATGGGCTAGAGCAAATGAGCTGTCAATTTCCACACCCATTCCCTAGCCTAGTCTCCCTATTTGGTAGAAATATCATCTCGATTACTCTAGTCCTTTTTTAGTTATGACAGGTTAGGTGTTACAATTTCTGCCCAACCTAGCATGAACGAACTCTACTAACTGGTAAACTAATGATGAGCAAAAGAGCAAATGCGCAAAGAGTTAAAGAGTAAGACTAAAAGAGCAAACGCGCAAAGAGTAAAAGCGCAAAGCGTTAAAGGTTAGAGGACAAAAGAGTAAAAGCGCAAAGGGATAAGAAGAAAAAGTTAAAGAATAAGTGAGCAAAGAGTTAAAGAGTAAAATACCAGAGTTAAAGAGTTAAAGAGTACAAGAGTTAGAGTACAACCGTAAAGAGTTAAGAAGTAAAAGAATAAAGAGCTAAAGTGTAAAAGACCAGAGTTAAAGAGTTAAAGGGTAAAGAGTTAGAATAAAAGAGAAAACAAGTAAAAGCGTAAACATTAAGAGTAAAATGAAAAAGAGTAATGAATATGAGTAAAAGTATAGAGTCAAAGAGCAACTAGTAAAAGAGTAGAGCAAAAGAGTGTAGAGGAAAATAATAAAGAGAAAAAGAGTGTAGAGTATTACGAGTAGATAAAACAAGAGTAAAGAGTAAAAAGGTAGAGAATAAAAGAGCTAAAGAGTAAAAATAGTAAAAATATACCTGTGTTCTATAGGGGGAGGGTGGGCAGTGAGCGGGAAGTGCTACATGTTAATTGGGGGTGTGAGACCGCTAATGTTAGCAGCTTTACTTTGGGGGTTTAACTGGAGGGGAAACTAAAGGGGGTTCAGTCTATGTTGCTCTCTCTCTCTCTCTCTCTCAGCATGCTTTCCTTTCTTCTCTTTCTCTCTCTCTCTCTCTCTCTCTCTCTCTCTCTCTCTCTCTCTCTCTCTCTCTCTCTCTCTCTCTCTCTCTCTCTCTCTCTCTCTCTCTCTCTCTCTCTCTCAGCATACTTTCCTTTCTTCTCTCTCTCTCTCTATCTCTTCCTTTCTTCTCTCTCTCTCTAAGCATGCTTTCCTTTCTTCTCTCTCTCTCTCTCTCTCTCTATGTGCACACAATATTTGTCCATGCTGTCGGTGGTTCGAGCCCCACTGGGAGTATAAACAGATGTGTTGCCCACGTGTATTTGTGATATACTTAAAATTATATATATATATCAATTCATTCTTTTAGCCACCATATATCCTTCCTAAGCTTCACCAAATCGTCTACATTAAGCTGAAATCAACTAAAAAAGACATCGTCGGTACAAAGAGGGTTAAGCTTGATGGAGGTCTAGGGAGGAAACTAAAAACAATAATAACCAATAATAGACCACTTGCGAGTTTCAGGCTATAAGGAAGTTGGAGTTTTCTATACCGATATTTAGCAGAATTAAGAGTTAAAATATGGTTGTGGTACAGTCGCGCTAATAAGTCATGTCCCAGCTGTCATTACGTTTGGCTTGCTCTGTGCTGTATTAATGTCTATCAGATGTTGAATAGGGTGGGTAAGTGTAGCGCTAACAAGTCATGTCTCAGCTGTCATTTCGTTTGGCTTGTTCTGTGCTGTATTAATGTCTGTCAGATGTTGAATAGGGTGGGTAAGTGTAGCGCTAATAAGTCATGTCCCAGCTATCATTACGTTTGGCTTGCTCTGTGCTGTATTAATGTCTGTCAGATGTTGAATGGGATAGGTAAGTGAGGGAACATGTTTGTATATTTCACTCGATATGAAGAAATGAAGCTTAGATATTGCTGATACCAATTACTGATGAAAACATACTTGGTGCCGAGACATGACTTATTAGGCCGACTGTACCTATATAACTACATAAAACCATGTTCATCATTACTTTCGATCCAACAGAAACCTACAGTATTTTTGCCTCCCTCTTTTATGTCGATGTTTACGGCTCCAACTTCCTTGTAGCCTGAAATACACAACTGATCAATTGACCACTTGCGAGTTTCATGCTATAAGGAAGTTGGAGCCGTGAACATCGATATTAAAGAGAAATGCAATAATAGTGTAGGTTTCTGATGGATAAAATGTATGATCAATTTGGTTTTATGTAGCTGTATATGTACCATGTCCGTATTTTAGCTGATAATGTTCTGGGTGTGGTGTCCCGAGTTCGAATCCCGGGAGGGCCATATGCTTTCATTAGTTTATTCAAGTACAGTCGCGCTAGTAAGTGATGTCTCGGCACCAAGTATGTTTTGATCAATAATTGGTATCAGCAATATCTAAGCTTCATTTCTTCATATCGAGTGAAATATACAACCATGTTCCTACACTTACCCACCCTATTCAACATCTGACAGACATTAATACAGCACAGAGCAAGCCAAACGTAATGCCAGCTGGGACATGACTTATTAGCGCGACTGTACATTAGGGTTCGTATATGATAGTAATGTTAAAGAACGGGGTGTTACTTAAGTCTGCTAAATATTGATGGCCACAGCTCCAACTTCCTTATAGCCTGAAAGTCGCAAGTGGTCTATTGCCGACTTGCGAGTTTCGTTCTATAAGGAAGTTGGAGCCGTAGACAACGATATTTAACATCATTTACAGCTAAAATACGGTCGTAGTACATTTATAAACACATAAAACCCAATTCAACATACCATTCATCCATCAGAAACTTACATTATTATTGCATTTCGGTTAAATATCTATGTTCACGGCTCCAACTTCCTTATAGCCTGAAAGTCGGAAGTGGTCATTCTGGACTGTATAGGCGGGTTCTGGAAGTCTACTTGTTACGATGTCTGCTATTATTGATCAGCTTGGCTAATAAGTCACACACACTCTCTCTCTCTCTCTCTTACACACTCTTACACACCATCACATACTCTCTCTCTCTCTCTCTCTTACACACTCTTACACACCATCACATACTCTCTCACATCTCTCTCTTACACACTCTTACACACCATCACATACTCTCTCTCTCTCTCTGTCTTACACACTCTTACACACCATCACATACTCTCTCTCTCTCTCTCTCTCTTACACACCATCACATACTCTCTCTCTCTTACACACTCTTACACACCATCACATACTCTCTCTCACATCTCTCTCTTACACACTCTTACACACCATCACATACTCTCTCTCTCTCTCTGTCTTACACACTCTTACACACCATCACATACTCTCTCTCTCTCTCTCTCTCTTACACACCATCACATACTCTCTCTCTCTTCATACTCACTACTCTCTCTCTCTCTCTCTTACACACTCTTACACACCATCACATACTCTCTCTCACATCTCTCTCTTACACATTCTTACACACCATCACATACTCTCTCTCTCTCTCTGTCTTACACACTCTTACACACCATCACATACTCTCTCTCTCTCTCTCTCTCTCTCTCTCTCTCTCTCTCTCTCTCTCTCTTACACACCATCACATACTCTCTCTCACATCTCTCTCTCTCTCATCTACAGTCTAATTACCTCACGGCGACAGAATTAATTACTGATGATGAGTTACTTAGTTATAAAATATCCCCGCAGATTAAACCCTTAGTAATTAATTCCTCCTGTAGCAAAGTTAACCAAACCTTTCTCGTCCCTGTCTGTCTATCCCTCCATGTAACTCCGCACGCACTTCTCAACTAACTCATTTCCACACCCAATTCCTCCCTTCTAGATAAATGTGTGCAATATTCGGTAGATTCTTCGTAAATTGCAGGCTCGTCGTCGCTCGCCAGGAAAAAATCGACACATAAATGGCACGAAAGATCTTATAGTTTACAAGTAAATGAGGCGAAAAGTTTCAAAATCGACAAAATAATGGGGCAAACGTCTTAAAATCGCAAAACTAATAAAGATAAATATGAGAGAGAAGGGGGTCCAGATAATACACCCCATTCAGAAGACGGTATTTTCTGGGCAAGCGATAGCGAGTCAATGTATTATTATACGGCGAACGATAGCGAGCGAATTGGGTTATGAGAGAGAGAGAGAGAGAGAGAGAGAGAGAGAGAGAGAGAGAGAGAGAGACAGAGAGAGAGATTTTAAGACGCTTTGACCCCATGAAATCAAGAATATTAAGACGTTTGGTGGGTGGCACCCGCCTTTCAGCACATTCCCACTCCTATTCTGGCCAACTGTCCAACCCAGGAGTGAACCAATTTTCCCAGTCTTTCTTCTACTCGACAAGTAAGCTCTGGCACTCTTTCCCTTAATCTGTGCTTCCCTCATCCTATGACTTAAACTGCTCCAAGCTCCGTGCATTCAGACATTTTGACTCTAACATAAATTGATTTTGGCTCTCAATCACTCTTTCAACTTTGGAGAAGACACTTGTTGCATATAGCTCTGCCCTTTGTTTCCTTCATACAAATAAACAAATGTAACCATTTCTATATACAGTACGATGTTCCGCCATTGTCGATGTCCACTACCGGTGCTGGCTTAAGGGGAGATATCCACTTGAGGGATTTTTTTCTTGACTCCTTTCTCCCTCATGTTTAGCCCCATTGCTTTTCTAATTTTAAAACGTTCGCCCCATTATTTTGACGATTTTAAAAACTTTCGACCCATTTCTGTCAATTTTAAGACCTTTCGTGCCATTTTAGGTGTCGATTTTTTCCTGGCGAGCGATAGCGAGCCTGTAATTTAAGGGTAACCGGCCTTCGGCCGGGAAATTTTTCTACCGAAAAATTTACAAATTTATCTTGAAAGGGGGTCAAGGGGGAGTAATTTTAAGCTTGATGGAAGTCTAGGGAATCAACTAAATACCTCCCCTTAAAGTAATCGGTGTTTTGATCCCATTTAGCATAAAATCTTAAGACGATTGGCCCCATCCGTATGTTACACAAGCAGAAGCAAGCCATTCATATTTGTATACGGCGAGCGATAGCAAGCAAATTGAATTATGTATATATATATAGCCTACATACATATATAGATATATATATATATATATATGATATATATATATATATACGTATATATATATATATATATATACAGTATATATATATATATATATATATATATATATATAGCCTACATACATATATAGATATAGATAAATAGATAGAAAGAGTCATAGATAAAACAAAAGATAGAGAATGACAAATAGATAGATATAACAATAGATAGATAGATAGATAGATATATAGATAGATAGATAGGTAGCGATAAGAGAGATAACGCTATTTTAAGATGTTTCGCCTCCTCTAACCCAAATGTTTACCTTTAATTTAAGACTTTTGGCCCCATTTACCCTAGAATATATACCCTGTTGGCCCCACTGCCGATGTTAGCAACAGTCTTTATGTAACCAGTCTTTCTGCCCCTGTACCTTGCAGAATATGTTGGGGGTGCCTTTGGTGGGGGGGATCGCGGCCCCCTGCCCCCCCTAGCCAGACCCAGGCCTATACTCCACTCTCCCCTACAACCCCTGCTGTCCTGTAGACCTCCTTATCTTAATGGTAAGTATATATATATATGTAGAAGTGGATTTAGATATATGTAGAAGTGGATTTAGATATATATGTAAGGGTAAATACAATCATATTCTTAGTCATATTCTTATAGCCCCTACCCCTCCCCCCCCCCTCCTACCGGCCCCATTAGCCCCCATCCACATCACCCTACTCCACCATTACCCCCTCCCCCCCCTCCTCCCCAATTAGCCCCCACCGCCCCATTAGCCCCATCCACATCACCCCTACTCCACCATTACCCCCTCCTCCCCAATTAGCCCCCACCGGCCCCATTAGCCCCCATCCACATCACCCCTACTCCACCATTACCCCCCCCCCCCCCTCCCTCCCCAATTAGCCCCCACCGCCCCATTAGCCCCCATCCACATCACCCCTACTCCACCATTACCCCCCTCCCCCCCCTCCTCCCCAATTAGCCCCCACCGGCCCCATTAGCCCCCATCCACATCACCCCTACTCCACCATTACCCCCTCCCCCCCCCCCCTCCTCCCCAATTAGCCCCCACCCGGCCCCATTAGCCCCATCCACATCACCCCTACTCCACCATTACCCCCTCCTCCCCAATTAGCCCCCACCGGCCCCATTAGCCCCCATCCACATCACCCCTACTCCACCATTACCCCCCTCCCCCCCCCCTCCTCCCCAATTAGCCCCCACCGGCCCCATTAGCCCCCATCCACATCACCCCTACTCCACCATTACCCCCTCCCCCCCCTCCTCCCCAATTAGCCCCCACCGGCCCCATTAGCCCCCATCCACATCACCCCTACTCCACCATTACCCCCTCCTCCCCAATTAGCCCCCACCGGCCCCATTAGCCCCCATCCACATCACCCCTACTCCACCATTACCCCCTCCCCCCCCCCCCTCCTCCCCAATTAGCCCCCACCGGCCCCATTAGCCCCATCCACATCACCCCTACTCCACCAGTTACCCCCTCCCCCCCCCTCCTCCCCAATTAGCCCCCACCGGCCCCATTAGCCCCCATCCACATCACCCCTACTCCACCATTACCCCCTCCCCCCCCCCCCCTCCTCCCCAATTAGCCCCCACCGGCCCCATTAGCCCCCATCCACATCACCCCTACTCCACCATTACCCCCCCCCTCCTCCCCAATTAGCCCCCACCGGCCCCATAAGCCCCCATCCACATCACCCCTACTCCACCATTACCCCCCCCCTCCTCCCCAATTAGCCCCCACCGGCCCATTAGCCCCCATCCACATCACCCCTACTCCACCATTACCCCCCCCCCCCTCCTCCTCCCCAATTAGCCCCCACCGGCCCCATTAGCCCCCATCCACATCACCCCTACTCCACCAGTTACCCCCTCCCCCCCCCTCCTCCCCAATTAGCCCCCACCGGCCCCATTAGCCCCCATCCACATCACCCCTACTCCACCATTACCCCCCCCCCCCTCCCCAATTAGCCCCCACCGGCCCCATTAGCCCCCATCCACATCACCCTACTCCACCAATACCCCCCCCCCCAATTAGCCCCCACCGGCCCCATTAGCCCCCATCCACATCACCCCTACTCCACCATTACCCCCCCCCTCCTCCCCAATTAGCCCCCACCGGCCCCATTAGCCCCCATCCACATCACCCCTACTCCACCATTACCCCCCCCCTTCCCTCATTAAGCCCCCTCCTCCGCCTATTAACCCCCTCCCCCCCCCCCTTCTTCCACCCATTAACAGTGACCCCATTAGCAGCCATTACCTCCCATACACGGCCCATTAGCTCTATATTAAGGGGAGATGGTTCACTTTTTGGGCGATTTTTGCATGTATTCATTATTTTTCTAGTTTCCTCCCTAGACCTCCATCAAATATAAAAAAAAAAAAAAACATCCATTAGAAGTTTAGGGAGGAAACTAAACACCTCCCCTAGTGTTTGGGTTTTGGCCTATATATTTATTTTTTAGTTTCCCCCCTAGACCTCCATCAAGCTTAGAAAACAGGTAACAGGAACGTCATGGTGTTGAAGGGGTTAAGGAGGGACCAACTAGAGTTAGTTCAGAAGTAAGGTAACAGGAACGTCATGGTGTTGAAGGGGTTAAGGAGGAACCAACTAGAGTTAGTTCAGAAGCAAGGCAACAGGAACGTCATGGTGTTGAAGGGGTTAAGGAGGAACCAACTAGAGTTAGTTCAGAAGCAAGGCAACAGGAACGTCATGGTGTTGAAGGGGTTAAGGAGGAACCAACTAGAGTTAGTTCAGAAGTAAGGTAACAGGAACGTCATGGTGTTGAAGGGGTTAAGGAGGGACCAACTAGAGTTAGTTCAGAAGTAAGGTAACAGGAAACGTCATGGTGTTGAAGGGGTTAAGGAGGAACCAACTAGAGTTAGTTCAGAAGCAAGGCAACAGGAACGTCATGGTGTTGAAGGGGTTAAGGAGGAACCAACTAGAGTTAGTTCAGAAGCAAGGCAACAGGAACGTCATGGTGTTGAAGGGGTTAAGGAGGAACCAACTAGAGTTAGTTCAGAAGTAAGGTAACAGGAACGTCATGGTGTTGAAGGGGTTAAGGAGGAACCAACTAGAGTTAGTTCAGAAGTAAGGTAACAGGAACGTCATGGTGTTGAAGGGGTTAAGGAGGAACCAACTAGAGTTTAGTTCAGAAGTAAGGTAACAGGAACGTCATGGTGTTGAAGGGGTTAAGGAGGAACCAACTAGAGTTAGTTCAGAAGTAAGGTAACAGGAACGTCATGGTGTTGAAGGGGTTAAGGAGGAACCAACTAGAGTTAGTTCAGAAGTAAGGTAACAGGAACGTCATGGTGTTGAAGGGGTTAAGGAGGAACCAACTAGAGTTAGTTCAGAAGTAAGGTAACAGGAACGTCATGGTGTTGAAGGGGTTAAGGAGGAACCAACTAGAGTTAGTTCAGAAGCAAGGCAACAGGAACGTCATGGTGTTGAAGGGGTTAAGGAGGGACCAACTAGAGTTAGTTCAGAAGCAAGGCAACAGGAACGTCATGGTGTTGAAGGGGTTAAGGAGGAACCAACTAGAGTTAGTTCAGAAGCAAGGCAACAGGAACGTCATGGTGTTGAAGGGGTTAAGGAGGAACCAACTAGAGTTAGTTCAGAAGCAAGGCAACAGGAACGTCATGGTGTTGAAGGGGTTAAGGAGGAACCAACTAGAGTTAGTTCAGAAGCAAGGCAACAGGAACGTCATGGTGTTGAAGGGGTTAAGGAGGGACCAACTAGAGTTAGTTCAGAAGCAAGGCAACAGGAACGTCATGGTGTTGAAGGGGTTAAGGAGGAACCAACTAGAGTTAGTTCAGAAGTAAGGTAACAGGAACGTCATGGTGTTGAAGGGGTTAAGGAGGAACCAACTAGAGTTAGTTCAGAAGTAAGGTAACAGGAACGTCATGGTGTTGAAGGGGTTAAGGAGGAACCAACTAGAGTTAGTTCAGAAGCAAAGCAACAGGAACGTCATGGTGTTGAAGGGGTTAAGGAGGGACCAACTAGAGTTAGTTCAGAAACAAAGCAACAGGAACGCTTTTACCGTCAATAGTTTCCCGAGCAATTGACCACTTGCGAGTTTCGTTCTATAAGGAAGTTGGAGTTGTAGACATCGATAATTAACAGAACTATCACCTAAACTGCGGTTGTGGTGCTGATATAAATACATAAAACCCAATTCAACATGCTTTTTATCCACCAGAAAGCTACATTATTATTGTATTTCTGTTTAATATCGATGTTTACGGCTCCAACTTCCTTATAGCCTGAAACTCGCAAGTGGTCAATTGTGGTATACATTCTAAATGCTATGTTCTATAATGAAGCGAAATCCAAACTCAGGTACCTAACATATTTTATCTTGGGTCTAGTTTCTGAATATTTATCTATCTATCTATCTATTGCCGGACGCCTTACTCCCCTTCATGAGGGTGGCCATACACAGAAGGCCCCCAAGCGGACCTATCCCCTGTAAGTTCCTGAAACCACAAATAAAAAAATCCTCGAATACAAAAAAAAAAAAAAAAAAAAAAACCATCCTCATCACAAATTGTCGAAACCAGTCGTCGTGTGACACCATTAACCCCTTCAGTACCGGCGACGTCTTTTGTATTATATACTGTATATTTAGACGATCTTGTGCAGTTTAAGAAGGATCTGTGGTACTTAAAAAGGGGTTGAGTGAGACAGTTCGAAGTCTGTTAATTGCTGGAGACCCTTTTTAATCTGAATATATTAAGCTAATATTAGTTAGAATACAAAATTAAACAAAACTCCCGCCGGTACAGAAGGGGTTAAGCTTCTGAAATACCTCTAGCTGGTCCCTCCCTGAAGGGGAGATCTCCACTTGAGGGATTTTTTTCTTGACCCCTTTCTCCCTCATGTTTAGCCCCATTGCTTTTGATATTATAAAACGTTTGCCCCATTAGTTTAGCGATTTTAAGAACTTTCACCCCATATTAAGGCCTTTCGTGCCATTCAGGTGTCAATTTTATCCTGGCGAGCGATAGCGAGCCTGTAATTTAAGAGGAACCGGCCTTCGGCCGGGACATTTTTCTACCGAAAAATGTACAAATTTATCTTGAAAGGGACTCAAGGGGATGTAATTTTAAGCTTGATGGAGGTCTAGGGAACAAACTAAACACCTCCTCTTAATATACCGTATATAATAGAAGTGACGGTCCCTTAATATAGAGCTAATGGGCCGTCTGTGGGAGTTAAGGGGGAGGTAGTTTCTTTATGGGGACACCCCCTTCTTCCTCATGTTTAGCCCCATTAGTTATGAGATTTTAAGACGTTCGCCCCATTAGTTTGTCGTTTTAAAGATTTTTCGTCCCATTCCTTCATCAATATCAAGACCTTTCGTGCCATTCAGGTGTCGATTTTTTTTCCTGGCGAGTGATAGCGAGCCTGTAATTTAGTTGGAACCGGCTTTCGGCTGCCACATTTTTCTACCGAAAAATTTACAAATTTATATAGAAGGCAGGTCTTTAGGGTATTTTTAGAGCTTGATGGAGGTCTTGAGAGGGCACTGAAATAATAATATAACAAATAAATGATCAAATATACAGGTATATATACTGTAATGTGTGTGTGTGTGTGTGTGTGTGTGTGTGTGTGTGTGTGTGTGTGTGTGTGTGTGTGTAAACGTGAACCATACTTAACTAACCAACATCCCCTCCCCCTTCTGTCTCTCTCTGTCTATATATATATATATATATATGTATGTATGTGTGTTTGTGCTAGTGTATATGTATGTATATATGTGTGTGTATACTGTATACATGTGAACGTAAACCATATTTAACTATACTATAAACTAACCCCCCCCTCCCCCCTCCCCTCACCCCCCACAGTATACGGCGGTATGGGCGGCGTTCCTCTCCCCAGCAGCTTCCCCTGGGCGGCCATGGGCGTGGGCGTGCGCGGTAAGCCGAGGAGGGGCATGCTCAGGCGCGCGGTCTTCAGCGACTACCAGAGGAAAGGGCTGGAAGATAGATTCCAGGTCCAAAAATATATCAGCAAACCCGATCGAAAGAAACTGGCGGAAAAATTGGGACTAAAGGACTCTCAGGTAAGGAAAGCAATTATATACTAGATAATATATTTACTCTTAGCCGGGATTCGAACCACTGACAGATATATTTCAAACACGACCGGACGAAATTGGAGGAGACATTGGGTTTGAAAGACTCTCAGGTAAGGAAATCAAAACTTTTATAACTAAATAGATACTATATTTACTCTTAGCCGGGATTCGAACCACTGACAAGTCTAGAAGTATATTAGCAAACCCGACCGGAAGAAACTGGCAGAAAATTTTGATTTGAAGGACTCTCAGGTAATGCAAGCTAAATTTGTATTAATAAATAGATAACATTTAAACTTTTAGCCGGGATTCGAACCACATACAGATAGCTGGCAATTTCTTTCTCTCAGTCTAATGCAAACAAATCTTAGTTTACTCACGCTTGTTCTACTGCTGTCTGCAATAAGAAGGAAGCATTCAAACGGTACCGACGCCTTACAACTCAAGAATCTCATTCTCCCTGTTTCTGCCTGGAATCAAGCCAAATCTGTTCTTCGACTTACCAAACATTCTTTCATCAATAATAAATGCACTGAACTGTCCTACTCTACTTCTTCCCAAGGTTTCTGGCATCTAGCTAAAAACTTCTCCAACAAATTTTCTTCTTCGTCTTTCCCTCCTCTGTTCCGCTCTGACGGCACCACTGTCACTTCTTCCTCTGATAAAGCTGAACTCTTCGCTAACTTTTTCTCTAAAAACTCCACTTTGGATGATTCCGGTGCTATTCCTCCTTCTCCTACTTATGCCTAACATTATAATGTCTTCCAAGGATGTACTTTCCACCCTCTCTGGGCCTAATACTAAGAAGGTGTACGGACTTGACAGTATTCCTCCTGTTGTACTAACAAACTGTGCTTCCGTGCTGACTCCCTGCCTAGGCAAACTCTTCCGTCTCTGTCTATCCTCTAACGTCTTCCCTTCTTTTTAGAAGTTCGCTCTCATTCAACCTGTCCCAAAGAAGGGTGACCGCTCTTAACCCTCCAACTATCGTCCAATTGCTCTCATTTCCTGTATCTCTAAAGTTTTAGAAACTATTCTTACCTCAAAATTTCTTAGGCATTTAACTTCCCATAACCTACTCTCAGATCGCCAGTATGGCTTCCTTAAAGGCCGATCTACTGGTGATCTTCTTTCTATCTTAGTAACTCTTGGTCATCCTCCTTTCGGGACTTCGGTGAGACTTTTTCTGTTGCGCTAGACATATCGAAGGCCTTCGATACAGTCTGGCACAAATCCCTATTTTCCATACTACCCTCCTTCGGTTTCTATCCCTCCATCTGTACCTTTGTCTCTAATTTCCTTTCCGGCCGTTCCATAGCTGCGGTTGTGGACGGCCACCGTTCACATCTTCAACCTATCAACTCCGGTGTTCCTCAGGGTTCTGTCCTGTCTCAAATTTTCTTCCTATTATTCATTAATGACTTACTCAACTGCATTCACTCATATGCTGACGACTCTACATTACACTATTCCACTAGCCTTCCACAACATCACTCACAGCAGGAACTCTAAAACTCACGTAAAGAGGCCATAAAACACCTATCTTCTGATCTCTCTACTACCTCTAATTGGGGTAGAAAAAACCTTGTTGCTTCCAAAACTCAATTTCTCCATCTGTCTACTCGTCGCCCCCTTCCAGAAAACAACAACCTACTCTTCAACAACATACAAATTAACCCTTCATCTTCTCTTAATATTCTTGGTGTCTCTTTTTCTTCTGATCTCGCTTGGAAAGATCATATTACCACTCTTGCTAAAACAGCTTCCCAGAAGCTGGGTGAGCTCAACCGCCTCCGGGGGTTCTTTACCCCTGCGTAGATTCTAGCTCTGTACAGGGGCATAGTGCATCCATGTATTGAGTATTGTCCACACATGTGGGGAGGATCCTCTCAAACAGCACTTCTAGACAAAGTAGAAAAGAAAGCCTTCCGTCTCATTAACTCAGGTCCACTCACCAATTCTCTGCAGTCTCTCTCTATTCGCCGCAATGTTGCATCTATCTTACTATTCTACCGCTATTACAATAATCAGTGTTCCTCCGAGCCCTCTCAGTGTATACCCCCTCCTCTTCTTAGAACACATAGCACCCGTCTTGCAATACAATCTCACCCCTACTCTCAAACCCAAGAGTGAAACGTTATTCTCAATCTGTCTTCTATTCAACAGCTGAGCTCTGTAACTCTCTCCCAGAATCAGTCTTTCCCTTTTCCAATGACTTAGATTGCTTCAAACTCCGTGTGTCCAGGCATTTTGGCTCGAACGTCCCTTGATTTTAGCCCTGTCACTCGTTCAACTCTGGGGGAGGCACTCGCTACAGGCAGTTCTGCCTTTTGTCTCCCTCACTCACATAAAACAAAAAAACACACACACACACGTCCATACCTCTCACAAAACTACTCATAATTGTTCACCCCACCACACCCTCTGCAACACTGTCACAAGCACTCATAAACATCTTAATAACACTCATCATAATAATAACTACAGAAAAACGATAAAAAACACAGAAAAAGTACCAAAATATAACATATTCCCGCTCTTTACTATCCCAGAGGAGCAAAAACCAGATTCGCGCAGAAAATAAAAAGTAGCAAAATTCCTGAAAAATATAGTAAAAATGGTGTAGTAATTATCTGGGGTATAGGGTGAGAGAGAGAGAGAGAGAGAGAGAGAGAGAGAGAGAGAGAGAGAGAGAGAGAGAGAGAGAGAGAGAGAGAGAGAGAGAGAGAGAGAGAGAGAGTGTGTTTGAGAGAGAAAGATATTTGTAAGATAGATATATAGATAGATAGACAGAGAGAGAGAGAGAGAGAGCTGTGTGTGTGTAAGATAGATAGATAGATAGATAGAGAGAGAGAGAGCTGTGTGTGTGTGTAAGATAGATATATAGATAGATAGAGAGAGAGAGAGAGCTGTGTGTGTGTGTAAGATAGATATATAGATAGATAGATAGAGAGACAGAGCTGTGTGTGTGTGTGTAAGATAGATATATATAGGCTATAGATAGATAAATAGAGAGAGAGAGGTGTGTGTGTGTGTGTGTGTAAGATAGATAGATAGATAGATATAGGCTATAGATAGATAAATAGAGAGAGAGAGAGAGACTGTGTGTGTGTAAAAAAGATAGATAGATAGAAAGACAGAGAGAGAGGTAGAGGAAAATTAGCTTCCAAAACTATAACAATCCGCCAAAAGGTCCCAGCGCCACGATAGCGCGTAGCTGCACTCACCTTCCAACTCCACTTCCAGGGTTTTCCCAGGCCGAGGCACTAAGCCGAAAATCTTTCCACCCCAAGCATCTCTTGACATGAGTGATCGATATGTATCATTGTAATATACTGTATTTATATACTGGTATATATATATATATATATATATATATATTTTCTTTAATACATACGAGGTTGAAAGAAATGGCAATTTCTGCGTTGGAAATTTTATTATTCAAAGTTTCCAGGTCTCTGATGAGTTTTCGCTGGGTGGCAGGAAGTAGATGAAGGAGATGAGCAAAATTCATGGTGGTACAGGGTTACATAAATGTACATGATGATACAGGATATACGACGCGTTTCACTGGACAACCAGCATTATCAAGTAAGGAAGGAATGAAATAAAAGGTAAACAGGAAGGGTATATATAGAGGGTGGAGGATCAGAGGAGGAGGAAAACAGGGGGCAAAAGTCTGCTATTGGTGGAAGCGTAAACTAGGAGAGAGAAGGGGTTAACCGCTCCACGCATGCGCACTGGATGCGGGATGGTGGTCAGTAGGTGGGGTCGAAGCTGATTGGCTGCGTGTCGAGGGGCGTGGCCTAAGTTGTGTGGCGCCTGCAGAAGACGAAGCTGAAGGAGGTAGCGCGGGGGGCTGCGTCAAGGGCACCGGGGGGCGAGGAGGGGTGTTAGGTCCTGTAGGGTAGTGCCTTTTGGCAGAAGGAAGGATCTGAAGGTCCAGAGTTTGGTTGTTGATGTTGGGATGTAAGGCTTGGATATATAAAGCTTTCGAGTATAGGTAATCTCCTTGGGTCACTTTCTTTATCGAGTATGGTGGTGTGTTTCTCTAACTCGTTGCGTGTGAGGTGAGGGTGGTTAGGGGTGAGATAGTGGTCTTTGATGGCTCCAGCCTGAAGGTGAAGAGTTAACCGACGTGAAAGACGAGTCTGCGTCATACCAATATAGGAATGAGGTCCACAGTCCTCATAATTACAGGTATGTTGGTAAATGACGTGATCGTCGGTCATCGGGCTCTTTATCTTGGTGGAGGCTGGTTTGTTGCGGAGAACGAGGTTGGAGGTCTTGGGGGATTTGTAATAAATTATTAATTTGATTTTGTTTTCCGGGTTGGTTGGGTGGACATGCTTGGAGATTATTTCTTTTAAGACGGCCTCGTCATTTTTGTGTTCAGAGGACATGTAATTGCGGTAGAAGATCTTAATTTCATTGGGGGGGTCAATGTTGGGAGGGCTTTGAGTGTACCATTTTTCAAGATGGTGGTTGATGGTGCTGGAGATGTCGGAGTTGGAGTATCCGTTATTTACACTAAAACTTGGGATAGTCTTTCTAGTTCCTGGTGGGTGTCGGCCCAGGTAGAGCAGTGCGTGAGGGCTCTCCTAACATAGGCGGAGATGGAGGATAGAAGATAACGGCGGGGGCATTCACTATCGCCGTTGAGGCATTTCCCTGTGTTAGTAGGTTTAATGTAGACGGTGGTTTTGAACCCATGGTCGTTTCAGAGCTACGAGGATGTCGAGGAAGGGGAGTTGTCCATTGTTAGATTTTTCAAAGGTGAAGTTAAGTCCGGAGGAGGTCATGAAGCGACGCTGGAGTTCCTGTAGTTCGTGGAGGTCCTTGATTTGCACGAAGATGTCATCCACGTATCTACAGTAGACGGCTGGTCGTTGGGCAGCTAGGAGCTCTTCCTCGATGGTACCCATGAAAAAGTTCGCAAAAAGAACTCCTAGGGGGCTGCCCATCGCCACACCGTCTATCTGCTTGTACATGTTGCCCCGGGGGCAAAAGGAAGGGGCCTCCTTGGTACTAGCTCCAGTAGTGTTTTCAGGGCCTTCTCCGGGATGTCCAGTGTAGGTGTATCAGGGCAATGATAAATTCGACGTAGAATCATGTCAATGGTCCTATCCACTGGCACGTTGGTGAACAGGCTTTCTACTCGAGAGAGGCGATAGTGTGGTTGTTGTTACGGGGGGCGTCTCGTAAAATTTCCAAGAAATCGTGGGCTGAGTAAAGGTTGAATTGGCTGGGCACGTAGGGGGTGAGGAGGTTGTTCAGGGCCTTGGCGATCTGGTAGGTGGCAGTGGGGATCTGGGAGATGATGGGGCGGAGGGGGTTCCCAGGTTTGTGTGTTTTGATGGTTCCGTACGCATAACCAGGGGTGTATTCTCCGACGAGTTTTTTAAGGTGGATCCCTCCTTGTTTGGCGTTTGATGGCGGTGATGGTGGTGTTGGCAATACGTTTGATTTCGTCGGTTGGGTTGCGGGTGATCTTTTTAAATTTAGTGTTGTCACTTAAGATGACGTCCATTTTTCTAAGATATTCCTCCTTGTCATGGATCACGAGGCAGGAAGCTTTATCCGCACGACGGATGATGATGTTGGGGTTGTCTCTTAATAGTTTGGCAGCTTGGAAGTGTTGTTTGTTGAGTATTTTGCTATGGTGAGTTCCTCTGGTTTTGGCGGCTTCAGCGAGGAGAGTAGGTTGTAGGGCGGGAGTAGTGGTGACCTTGCCATCCTTCTTGAGTCGTAGGATGTCGTCCAGGAGGATTTCCGTTTCTAGGCGTTTCCCGGTGGGGGCCAGGTTTGGAGCTGTAGTGGCAGTTGAGGCCTTTGTTGAGGAGGTCTTCTTGGTCCAGGGTCAGAATGGTGTTAGTAAGGTTTATATATCCTTTTGTTGGTTTGGGAAGTTTTAAGTTTCCGCCATAAAGACGGGCAAGCTTTTTTATGGTTGTGTTTTCGGCTTGTCTTCTGTGTTGTTCAAGGAGTTGTTCGAGGGCTGTGTTGATTTCGGCTTTGTACATTTATGTAACCCTGTACCACCATGAATTTTGCTCATCTCCTTCATCTACTTCCTGCCACCCAGCGAAAACTCATCAGAGACCTGGAAACTTTGAATAATAAAATTTCCAACGCAGAAATTGCCATTTCTTTCAACCTCGTATGTATTAAAGAAAATTTATTACCTGGCTTTACTAACATAAAACTTCACGAGAATGCCAGACATCGCACCAGCACCCTCCAGTTTCGTGAAGAACTGGTGAAGGACCAAATAATTGAAAAACGAGAGCTCGCCAACAACCTTCGTAAAGAACGAGATGCTCTTCTACGGATTTGGGAAGACGAAACCCCTCCAGACCACCTCAAAGCCGAAATCAACACAGCCACAACTCCTTGAACAACACAGAAGACCAGCCCGAAACACAACCATAAAAAAGCTTGCCCGTCTTTATGGCGGAAACTTAAAACTTCCCAAACCAACAAAAGGATATATAAACCTTACTAACACCATTCTGACCCTGGACCAAGAAGACCTCCTCAACAAAGGCCTCAACTGCCACTACAGCTCCAAACCTGGCCCCCACCGGAAACGCCTAGAAACGGAAATCCTCCTGGACGACATCCTACGACTCAAGAAGGATGGCAAGGTCACCACTACTCCCGCCCTACAACCTACTCTCCTCGCTGAAGCCGCCAAAACCAGAGGAACTCACCATAGCAAATACTCAACAAACAACACTTCCAAGCTGCCAAACTATTAAGAGACAACCCCAACATCATCATCCGTCGTGCGGATAAAGCTTCCTGCCTCGTGATCCATGACAAGGAGGAATATCTTAGAAAAATGGACGTCATCTTAAGTGACAACACTAAATTTAAAAAGATCACCCGCAACCCAACCGACGAAATCAAACGTATTGCCAACACCACCATCACCGCCATCAACGCCAAACAAGGAGGGATCCACCTTAAAAAACTCGTCGGAGAATACACCCCTGGTTATGCGTACGGAACCATCAAAACACACAAACCTGGAACCCCCTCCGCCCCATCATCTCCCAGATCCCCACTGCCACCTACCAGTTCGCCAAGGCCCTGAACAACCTCCTCACCCCCTACGTGCCCAGCCAATTCAACCTTAACTCAGCCCACGATTTCTTGGAAATTTTACGAGACGCCCCCCGTAACAACAACCACACTATCGCCTCTCTCGACGTAGAAAGCCTGTTCACCAACGTGCCAGTGGATAGGACCATTGACATGATTCTACGTCGAATTTATCATTGCCCTGATACACCTACACTGGACATCCCGGAGAAGGCCCTGAAAACACTACTGGAGCTATGTACCAAGGAGGCCCCCTTCCTTTGCCCCCGGGGCAACATGTACAAGCAGATAGACGGTGTGGCGATGGGCAGCCCCCTAGGAGTTCTTTTTGCGAACTTTTTCATGGGTACCATCGAGGAAGAGCTCCTAGCTGCCCAACGACCAGCCGTCTACTGTAGATACGTGGATGACATCTTCGTGCAAATCAAGGACCTCCACGAACTACAGGAACTCCAGCGTCGCTTCATGACCTCCTCCGGACTTAACTTCACCTTTGAAAAATCTAACAATGGACAACTCCCCTTCCTCGACATCCTCGTAGCTCTGAACGACCATGGGTTCAAAACCACCGTCTACATTAAACCTACTAACACAGGACAATGCCTCAACGGCGATAGTGAATGCCCCCGCCGTTATCTTCTATCCTCCATCTCCGCCTATGTTAGGAGAGCCCTCACGCACTGCTCTACCTGGGCCGACACCCACCAGGAACTAGAAAGACTATCCCAAGTTTTAGTAAATAACGGATACTCCAACTCCGACATCTCCAGCACCATCAACCACCATCTTGAAAAATGGTACACTCAAAGCCCTCCCAACATTGACCCCCCCAATGAAATTAAGATCTTCTACCGCAATTACATGTCCTCTGAACACAAAATGACGAGGCCGTCTTAAAAGAAATAATCTCCAAGCATGTCCACCCAACCAACCCGGAAAACAAAATCAAATTAATAATTTATTACAAATCCCCCAAGACCTCCAACCTCGTTCTCCGCAACAAACCAGCTTCCACCAAGATAAAGAGACCGACGATCACGTCATTTACCAACATACCTGTAATTATGAGGACTGTGGACCTCATTCCTATATTGGTATGACGCAGACTCGTCTTTCACGTCGGTTAACTCTTCACCTTCAGGCTGGAGCCATCAAAGACCACTATCTCACCCCTAACCACCCTCACCTCACACTCAACGAGTTAGAGAAACACACCACCATACTCGATAAAGAAAGTGACCCAAGGAGATTACCTATACTCGAAGCTTTATATATCCAAGCCTTACATCCCAACATCAACAACCAAACTCTGGACCTTCAGATCCTTCCTTCTGCCAAAAGGCACTACCCTACAGGACCTAACACCCCTCCTCGCCCCCCGGTGCCCTTGACGCAGCCCCCCGCGCTACCTCCTTCAGCTTCGTCTTCTGCAGGCGCCACACAACTTAGGCCACGCCCCTCGACACGCAGCCAATCAGCTTCGACCCCACCTACTGACCACCATCCCGCATCCAGTGCGCATGCGTGGAGCGGTTAACCCCTTCTCTCTCCTAGTTTACGCTTCCACCAATAGCAGACTTTTGCCCCCTGTTTTCCTCCTCCTCTGATCCTCCACCCTCTATATATACCCTTCCTGTTTACCTTTTATTTCATTCCTTCCTTACTTGATAATGCTGGTTGTCCAGTGAAACGCGTCGTATCTCCTGTATCATCATGTACATTTATGTAACCCTGTACCACCATGAATTTTGCTCATCTCCTTCATCTACTTCCTGCCACCCAGCGAAAACTCATCAGAGACCTGGAAACTTTGAATAATAAAATTTCCAACGCAGAAATTGCCATTTCTTTCAACCTCGTATGTATTAAAGAAAATTTATTACCTGGCTTTACTAACATATATATATATATATATATATATATATATATATATATATATATACCGGTATATACAGTATATACCGGTATATACAGTCTCAGGCACCTGTCATCTTAAGTCAGGAAGAGACGTCAACCTTGGTAGATACATACGATAATTTTATCAAGTCAGTATTCAATGCACAAAATAAATACATCCCCAAAAGAAAATTTAGATCAACACAGAACCAACCCAAATGGATCAATAATAGACTATTAGATCTTCTAGGACAAAAGAGAGGAATATATAGAAAAATTAGAAAAGGCGAAATTCACCTACTTGCTTACTATCAGAATCTATCAAGACAAGTAAAAAAGGATATTAGGAAAGAAAAAAGAAATTATGAAATTAAGGTTGCCAATGACTCAACAAATAATCCTAAAGCTTTTTACCAACTATATAATCCAAGGTTAGAGATGTAATTGGTCCCCTTAAAACTTCGATAGGAGAAATGACAGAAAATGATTTAGAAATGTGCAGTACATTAAATAGTCAATTTCTTTCCGTTTTCACTAATGAAAATTTGGCACAGTTTCCAGAAGTCCGTAAGGTATATAGCGATAGTATAGAAAGTAGGTTAAGTACGGTTACTATCAGTAGAAATGATGTGCTTAAGGAAATTGACAGACTGAAACCTCATAAATCGCCTGGTCCTGATGAGGTATATGCTAGAGTATTAAAAGAATGTAGGGATGAGTTAAGTTACCCATTAACATTTTTATTTAACAAGTCATTGGAGACAGGTATAGTTCCAGAAGCTTGGAAGCTTGCAAACGTAGTTCCGATCTTCAAAAAAGGTGATAATCAATAGCATCCAATTACCGTCCCATTAGTCTTACATCAATCATAGGAAAGCTACTAGAGTCAATTATTGCTAGTAAAATTAGAAACCACTTAGATACATTTAATTTAATAAATTCTTCTCAGCATGGATTCACTCAGGGACGTTCTTGCTTACTAATTTGCTTAGTTTTTTCTCAGAGGTGTATGAAGCAGTAGATAATGACAAGTCATATGATATATATATTTAGATTTCAGTACAGCTTTCGACAGAGTCCCCCATGAGAGATTGATGAGAAAGGTTGAGGCGCATGGAATAGGTGGGGCGTTGTTGGGATGGATTAGGTCATGGCTAATTGGTAGGAAGCAGAGAGTCAGCATAAATGGTACGAAGTCAGAATGGGGAGCAGTCAAAAGTGGTGTCCCCCAGGGATCTGTATTAGGTCCTCTGTTGTTTGTTATATACATAAATGACCTTGATTTAGGTATAACTAGTAGGATAAGTAAATTTGCAGACGATACCAAAATGGGGAGAACAATTGATTCAGATAGAGATATAGAGTGCCTCCAAAGGGATCTAGATACCTTACACGAATGGTCAGTAAATTGGCAGATGAAGTTTAACATTGACAAATGCAAGGTATTAAAGATAGGGAAGATGCATACAAATGTTAAATATAAACTAGCTAATGTGGAATTAGAAAACTCGAATTGTGAGAAAGATCTAGGTGTGTTTGTTAGCAATGATTTGAAGCCTAGACAACAGTGTATAAGCGTTCGAAACAAGGCAAACAGGATTCTCGGGTTCATCTCTAGGAGTGTGAGTAACAGAACTGCTGATGTTATCTTAAAACTTTACTTGTCATTAGTGAGACCCCATATGGATTATGCTGTTCAATTTTGGTGTCCTTATTACAGAATGGACATAGATTCATTGGAGAGAGTACAACGTAGAATGACAAAAATGATCCATAATATTAGAAATCTTCCGTATAAAGAAAGGTTGAAGAAATTAGGCTTACATTCGTTAGAGAGACGCAGAGTTAGAGGGGATATGATAGAGGTGTTCAAGTGGGTTAGTGGGATTAACAAAGGGGACATGACCAATGTACTAAAGCTCAGTGATAGCGAAAGAACTCGTACCAATGGTTTCAAATTAGATAAATTTCGTTTCAGAAAAGATATAGGCAAATATTGGTTTGGTAACAGAGTTGTAGATGGGTGGAATGGACTACCAAGTGCTATAGTGGGATTAAAAACGATAGGGAGCTTTAAGATAAAATTGGATAAGCATATGGACGAGAAGGATTGGGTGTGAAGGGGGATCAGCAGGGTTGGGCCAATCAGCGCTCTGCAGACCCCCGTAATCCTGCGTTAATCTCTAACCGTTTTGGTAAGATGATCCTCAGGGTATTAGAGTGTTGAGCCTATAATTGGGCTTTGTAATTGGGGTTGTGTGGGACAGGGATCTGCCTTGCTTAGGCCAATCGGCTTTCTGCAGACTCCCATTTTCTTATGTTCTTATGTTCTTATATACGGTCTTTAACCTTATTTAGTCCAAGTGGGCTCTTTTTGGACCTCCCTCACTTCATTAGCTTGGACATTTTAAGACATTTCACCCCATTTAGGTGTAGAACTGTTACTGGGCGAGGCGAGCGAAAGCGAGCTAGGCAATATTTGATGTGAAAATGTGTTCTCGAAATATTATGAAATTTGTTCACATTGGCATCGGAAACTAGACTGAAGGTAGATTATGTTAGGGGGCAGACTTCTGATGCTTATTATTCAAGTTTTACATTATAATAACTTAAATGTTAAAGCTGCCAGACTACAAATGCCCGTAAACATTGGCGGGAAAAGCGCTCGTGTGACAACGGCTTATGGGGGGTTGGCCATTTGTTTGCTTGTAAAATTATCTGTTTTACCATTATTACCATTAAACCATTATTACCATTATTACCATTATACCATTATTACCATTATACCATTATTACCATTATTACCATTATTACCATTATTACCATTATACCATTATTACCATTATACCATTATTACCATTATTACCATTATACCATTATTACCATTATTACCATTATTACCATTATACCATTATACCATTATTACCATTATACCATTATACCATTATTACCATTATACCATTATTACCATTATAACCATTATTACCATTATACCATTATTACCATTATTACCATTATACCATTATTACCATTATACCATTATTACCATTATACCATTATTACCATTATACCATTATTACCATTATACCATTATACCATTATTACCATTATTACCATTATACCATTATTACCATTATACCATTATTACCATTATACCATTATTACCATCATTACCATTATACCATTATTACCATTATTTTCATTATACCATTATTACCATTATACCATTATTACCATCATTACCATTATAACCATTATAACCATTATACCATTATACCATTATTACCATTATACCATTATACCATTATTACCATTATACCATTATTACCATTATTACCATTATACCATTATACATTATACATATACATACCATTCACCATTATAACATTATACCATTATACCATTATTACCATATATACATTATACCATTATACCATATACAATTACCATTATGCCATTATACAATATACCATTACATATTACATTATAACCATTATACCATTATAACATTATACCATTATACCATTATACCATTATCATATAACCATTATTACCATATACATTAAATACATAACCATTATTACCATATACCATTATACCATTAGACATTATACCATTATACATTACATATATACATTATACCATATTACCATTATACAATACCATATTACATATACCATTATTACCATATACATTATACCCTTATAACCATATACATTATATACAATACCTTATACATTATACCATATTACCATACATTACCATTATACCATTCTACCATTATTACCATTATACCATTTACATTATACCATTATTACCATTATTACCATTATACTATTACCCTATACCATTCTAACATTACCATTATTACCATACATTATACCATTATACCATTTACCATTTACATTATTACCATTACCATTATTAACCATTATACCATTATACCATTATTACATTATACATTATACCTTATTACCATTATACCATTATTACCATTATTACCATTATACCATTATTACCATTATTACCATTATACCATTATTACCATTATTACCATTATACCATTATTACCATTATACCATTATTACCATTATTACCATTATTACCATTATTACCATTATTACCATTATACCATTATTACCATTATTACCATTATTACCATTATTACCATTAGGTTTCCATTATAACCATTATTTCCATTATTACACATTATACCATTTA
>CM064538.1:3924678-3942178 GCA_032716605.1 Paralithodes platypus | reverse complement strand
AGTAACCTTACCTTATGGGTCAGGAAATAGGATGAAGAGTAACCTTACCTTATGGGTCAGGAAATAGGATGAAGAGTAACCTTACCTTATGGGTCAGGAAATAGGATGAAGAGTAACCTTACCTTATGGGTCAGGAAATAGAATGAAGAGTAACCTTACCTTATGGGTCAGGAAATAGGATGAAGAGTAACCTTACCTTATGGGTCAGGAAATAGGGTGAAGAGTAACCTTACCTTATGGGTCAGGAAATAGGGTGAAGAGTAACCTTACCTTATGGGTCAGGAAATAGGGTGAAGAGTAACCTTACCTTATGGGTCAGGAAATAGGGTGAAGAGTAACCTTACCTTATGGGTCAGGAAATAGGGTGAAGAGTAACCTTACCTTATGGGTCAGGAAAAGGATGAAGTGTAACCTTATGGGTCAGGAAAAGGATGAAGTGTAACCTTATGGGTCAGGAAAAGGATGAAGTGTAACCTTATGGGTCAGGAAATAGGGTGAAGAGTAACCTTACCTTATGGGTCAGGAAATAGGGTGAAGAGTAACCTTACCTTATGGGTCAGGAAATAGGGTGAAGGAGTAACTTTACCTTATGGGTCAGGAAATAGGATGAAGAGTAACCTTACCTTATGGGTCAGGAAATAGGATGAAGAGTAACCTTACCTTATGGGTCAGGAAATAGGATGAAGAGTAACCTAACCTTATGGGTCAGGAAATAGGATGAAGAGTAACCTTACCTTATGGGTCAGGAAATAGGATGAAGAGTAACCTTACCTTATGGGTCAGGAAATAGGATGAAGAGTAACCTTACCTTATGGGTCAGGAAATAGAATGAAGAGTAGCCTTACCTTATGGGTCAGGAAATAGGATGAAGAGTAACCTTACCTTATGGGTCAGGAAATAGGGTGAAGAGTAACCTTACCTTATGGGTCAGGAAATAGGGTGAAGAGTAACCTTACCTTATGGGTCAGGAAATAGGGTGAAGAGTAACCTTACCTTATGGGTCAGGAAATAGGGTGAAGAGTAACCTTACCTTATGGGTCAGGAAATAGGGTGAAGAGTAACCTTACCTTATGGGTCAGGAAATAGGATGAAGAGTAACCTTACTTTATGGGTCAGGAAATAGGATGAAGAGTAACCTTACCTTATGGGTCAGGAAATAGGATGAAGAGTAACCTTACCTTATGGGTCAGGAAATAGGGTGAAGAGTAACCTTACCTTATGGGTCAGGAAATAGGGTGAAGAGTAACCTTACCTTATGGGTCAGGAAATAGGGTGAAGAGTAACCTTACCTTATGGTTAGGAAATAGGATGAAGAGTAACCTTACCTTATGGGTCAGGAAATAGGATGAAGAGTAACCTTACCTTATGGGTCAGGAAATAGGATGAAGAGTAACCTTACCTTATGGGTCAGGAAATAGGATGAAGAGTAACCTTACCTTATGGGTCAGGAAATAGGATGAAGAGTAACCTTACCTTATGGGTCAGAAAATAGGATGAGTAACCTTACCTTATGGGTCAGGAAATAGGATGAAGAGTAACCTTACCTTATGGGTCAGGAAATAGGATGAAGAGTAACCTTACCTTATGGGTCAGGAAATAGGATGAAGAGTAACCTTACCTTATGGGTCAGGACATAGGATGAAGAGTAACCTTACCTTATGGGTCAGGAAATAGGATGAAGAGTAACCTTACCTTATGGGTCAGGAAATGCCACAAGGAAAGTTTTGATACAGTATAAGAAGAAATGTGTGTGAAAGGGAAATTACACATGCCTACTGATTAATCCAATCATCATCAGATGGTCGTCCAGTCTCTTCTTAAACGCATCTATTGCAGTACTGTCAACCACTTCCCTTGGTAAACTGCTCCACTCTTTGGAACAGAGAGAGAGAGCTAGAGAGAGAGAGAGAGAGAGAGAGAGAGGGTAAGGGAGGACTGGAACCATCTCGAGTATGTGTGTCAAGTCATTAGCGGTAAGTTGACTGAGTGTTGTGTTGTGTCATTATACTTAAACTGTCTACATCCTCCATACCACCCTCTCTCTCTCTGTTTGCATTGAAGTAGAGAAGAACACATTATTGGCCTGTATTAACACACACACACACACACACACACACACACACACACACAGCACTGCACCTACTCCTGGCCTTTGCAAGATAATTATAATGTACTACTTTTCAAATGCACGTGGCAAGTGTGACAAAATATGTAATCTCTAAGTGACCACTTGCGAGTTTCAACCTGTATGGAAGTTGGAGCCGTAGACGTCGGTATTTTCCTGAATCACCAGCTAGAATATCGTTGTAGTACATTTATGTATGTATGTATGTATGTATGTATGTATGTATGTATGTGTGTGTGTGTGTGTGTGTGTGTGTGTGTGTGTGTGTGTGTGTGTGTGTGTGTGTGTGTGTGTGTGTATGTATGTATGTATGTATGTATGTATGTATTCTAGCACATACGGTACCCCATTGCTGAGGGTGGCCAACACGAGACAGAGCCCGAACAGAAACAACATTTAAAGTTCCTCTTCTCAGGGTATAACGTTGTTGAACCTTTAAACGTCTATATTAATGGAAATACAATTATAATAGAGGTGTCTAACAACTACAAAATATATGTAATTCTATTATATATATTTATAAATGTACTACATTTACTAAATGTAGGCAGGGACCACTTTCGTGTTCTCTCGCCCCTTTCTCTGTTTCGTCGAGTATTAGAATTATACAAGTGGAGGGGGATTCCTAGCCCCCCGCCTACATTAGTAAATGTAGTACGTTTATATATATATATATATACTGTTTATATATATAATCGAATTAAATATATTTTGTAGTTGTTAAAAACCTCTTATAATTGTATTTCTATTGATACAGACGGTTACAGGTTCAACAACGTTTTAGCTTGAAACTCGGAAGTGGCCAATTTCTGTAACCAACATTTAGATTGTCACATTTTGTTAATATTAAAATGATAAACCCCTTAGTAAAACTGTTGGTTAGCCATTATGTTGGCCACACAGCGATGCATCAGTTACCCCGAGAGAACTATATGTACAGTTCACCAAATATGTACCCAACCTTTTATATCATCCACCCAACGTGAGCCCTATTGACTGTTCCTAGATGTAAACCGATACTGCGAGTGTCGGGGGTTTTTGTGGAGACGGGCCGATGTTTGCCGATACTGCGAGTGTCGGGGGTTTTGTGGAGACGGGCCGATGTTTGCCGATTTCTAGAGCCTAATTGGTAAGGCTGCCGGCTTAATGGGGGTGACCTGCTTTTTGTTATTTTTGTCCTTTTCTCTCTTTCTCTGACTTGTATCCATTTGGCCCCATTCAGGCAACTATTTTAAGATGTTTATCCCCATCTAGGTGTCGATTTCTTCCTGGCGAGCGATAGCGAGCCAGCATTATATGAAGAAATCCGGCTTCGCCGGAGACATTTTTCTATCGAAAAATGTACAAATTTAGCCTGTTGTCAAACAAAACTAAAAAATATGCTGGCTCGCTACCGCTCACCAGTAAAAAAATTACACCTGGATGTGGATAAACGTCTTAAAACAGTAGGCTGAATGGGGCCGAATGGATACAAGCCAGAGAAAGAGAGCAAAGGACAGAAATAACAAAAGCAGGTGACCCCCTTAAGGTCCAGGTCTCTCTGTTGTTTACAATGGGTTTATAAGAGTGGTCTGCTTCAGCCGTAGTGCTATCAAAGTTGACACCTAACTTAGCTAAGGACTGCATTGGTGTATAACCCCTTCTTTACCGGTCATGTACTTTTCATGAATGTGTGGCAACTATTAGACGACTTTCTTCAGTTTAGGAAGGACGTCTACTGATTAAAAGGCCTCATACTATCTCAATTAATCCTTTAAGCAAGCATATATCCTTCCAAAGCTTCATAAAATCGTATACATGTGGCTAATATCAAATACAAAAGTCGTCGCCGATACAGAAGGGGTAACAATAATATCGAGAGTGCTCTAAATTGTGTTTCTCTTCTTTAGCTTGGCAAGTTTGCATTTGGTTGCTTTGAGCTAGAACACTTTATTATGACCTGATTGGCTGATGGCACTGTGTCCATTTTTGTTTCTATATTCCAACTACTCCCTCTCGGGTATAGGCTGAGAGCCTGTACATTGTATTGTTCAACACGGTGAAGCCCGTGAGGTTTCGTTCCAGTCTAGGGAGTGAGGCATGTGAAACACCCCAGATAAAGAACCAAGTATATGTCCCTCAGGCTCGAGGGTACCGGAGTGGCGATCACAGTACCTGCAGGAGTGAGGCCACCTGGCCACCCCAGCACCTGTGTCCCTTAGGATGCTGTGGGTGGAAGCTCCTACACCCCAGCCAGGACCCTTGCTGTGGGTGGAAGCTCCTACACCCCAGCCAGGACCCTTGCTGTGGGTGGAAGCTCCTACACCCCAGCCAGAACCCTTGATACGACGAGCAGTTTGTCCCTGCTCCAACTATGGACCGGGGTGCAGAAGGAAAGAGGAGACAGCCACGGAAGGTGATTGGCCAGCCGGAATCGAGTTGCCCTAGACTTTGCCCGGGGACTCCCCGGATCCCATACACCACACCACCCCTGACCATCACCTCGCTTCTAGATCAAGAGGACGATCACATATATCTATAAATTATGCTGTTACAAAAGAAAATGGAGATGGCAGGCCAAGACAAGATATAACTATGCTGGTGACTGGTGTGCGAAATGAAGCCTTGCAACACTTATCTTCTGATCTAACTACTATTTCCAATTGGGGCAGAGAAAACTTTGTTGCCTTTAATGCTTCCAAAACCCAATTTCTCCATCTTACTACCCGTTCGGAACTCCCAGAGGACTATCCCTTATACTTCAACAATACAATAATCAATCCTTCATCTTCTCTCAATATTCTTGGTGTCTCTTTTTCTTCTGTTCTCAATTGGAAGGACCATATTACCAGTCTTGCTAAGGCAGCCTCCCAGAAGCTGGGTGTGCTCAACCGCCTCAAGGGGTTCTTTACCCCTGCGCAGCTTCTTGCTCTGTACAGGAGCACTGTGCGTCCTTGTATTGCGTATTGTTCACATGTGTGGGGAGGATCCTCTCACACTGCTCTCCTAGACAAAGTAGAAAGGAAAGCTTTTAGTATCATTAACTCCAGTCCACTCACCAACTCTCTGCAATCTCTCTCTCTCCGCCGCAATGTTGCATCTCTCTCGCTATTCTATCGCTACTACAATAATCAGTGTTCCTCAGAGCTCTCCCAGTGTATACCACCTCCTCTACGTAGGGTACGTAGTATCTGTCTTGCAACACGATCCCACCCCTACTCTGTGCAACTCTCCAACCCAAGAGTGAAACGTTATTCTCAGTCTTTCTTCTATTCAACTGCTGAGCTCTAGAACTCTCTCCCAGAATCAGTCTTTCCCTCTTCCTATGACTTAAATTGTTTCAAACTCCGTGTGTCCAGGCATTTTGGCTCGAACGTCCCTTGATTTTGGCCCTGTCACTCTTTGAACTCGAGGGGGGGGGGGGGGGGCGCACTCGCTACAGGCAGTTCTCCCTTTTGTCTCCCTCACTCACATATACAAAAAAATAAATATAACATAGTCACCATTATATCATGTATGTATATTTTCAAAGATTCAAAGGGTGCCATTCAAAGGGTGCCATTCAAAGGGTGCCATTCAAAGGGTGCCATTCAAAAGGTGCCATTCAAAGGGTGCCATTCAAAGGGTGCCATTCAAAGGGTGCCATTACCACTATAGTAGTTGGATAATCATCAATGAACTTATATATGTTATGTTAATTATATCGTTTTCTACCCCTTAGGGTGCGGGGGACATGGCCTACTCGCCTCCCCCCCCACTAAATCCGCCCCTGACTTGGACGTTGCAATCCAGTGAGTACCCCTAACCAATGTTTGTTTTTTTTAATTGCACTATTTACAGCTACCTAAAAAACGTTAAATCGTCCCACTGTCGGTAATACGTTTATTGGAAAGTGTTATTGGTACAAGTGGATGAATTGGGTGGAGTGGATGAATTGGGTGGAGTGGATGAATTGGGTGAGGTGGATGAATTAGGTCGAGTGGATGAATTGGGTGGAGTGGATGAATTGGGTGGAGTGGATGAATTGGGTGGAGTGGATGAATTGGGTGGAGTGGATGAATTAGGTCGAGTGGATGAATTGGGTGGAGTGGATGAATTGGGTGGAGTGGATGAATTGGGTGGAGTGGATGAATTAGGTCGAGTGGATGAATTGGGTGGAGTGGATGAATTGGGTCGAGTGGATGAATTGGGTGGAGTGGATGAATTGGGTGGAGTGGATGAATTGGGTGGAGTGGATGAATTGGGTGGAGTGGATGAATTGGGTCGAGTGGATGAATTGGGTGGGGTGGATGAATTGGGTGGAGTGGATGAATTGGGTCGAGTGGATGAATTGGGTCGAGTGGATGAATTGGGTTAAGTGGATGAATTGGGTCAAGTGGATGAATTATACTGAACACTTATTTTGGTAGATTTTTGTTTTGTTTTTTTGTTTTTTCCATTTTTTTTTTTTTTTTTTTTTGTCTATGTGATTGAGGGAGGCAAAAGGCATAACTGCCTATAGCGAGTGCCTCCCCCATAGTTGAAAGAGTGACAGTGCCAAAATCAAGGGACGTTCGAGCCAGTTGTGCTGAGAGTTCTAATTGGCCAATAATGTCCAATGTTATGGGTATGACAAGGGTATATAAAGTGTCCATAATTTTCTACTCATGTTTTGTCTATGTGTATGAAGGAGACAAAGAGGCAGACCTCCCTGTAACGAGTGTCGCCCCCAAAGCCAAAAGAGTGACAGAGAGCCATTTTTTTTTCTTGGAACTTAGAAGTCAAAATGCCTGGACACGCAACATTTCTAAGAGTGTAAATAATAGGATGAAGGAGAGATTGATTGAGGGAGAGAGTTTCAGAGCTTACTTGTTTAGTAGAAGAAAGGTTGAGACAATTTATTAATTCTTGGGTTGGAAAGCTGGACAGAATAGGAGTGGGACTGTGTTGAAAGGTGGGTGCCACCCACTCGCTGTAAGGGTTGGGGGTATACACTGAGAGAGTTTTGAAGAACACTGATTGTTGTAATAGTGATAGCAGAGTGAGAGGGATGCAACATTGCAGCGTGTAGAAAGATATTGTAGGGAATTATTATAGTAAGAGGTGGTGAGTTGATAAGACGGAATGCTTTGGACTCTACCCTTTCGAGAAGTGCACTATGGGGTGAACCTCCCCACACATATGAACAGTACTTGTTATATACAGAGCAAGGAGGATGTACGGGGGTAAAGAACCCACAGAGATGGTTGAGCACACCCAAGCTCTGGGAAGCCTTTTTTGCAAAGATTGGTGATACGGTCTTTCCAAGAAAGGTGAGAAGAAAATATAATATATATATATATATATATATATATATATATACGGTCTATATAAGAGAGAGAGAGATAGATAGATAGACATATAGAGAGACAGACAGATAGATAGATAGCTAGAGAGAGAGAGAGAGAGAGACAGATAGATAGATAGATAGATAGAGAGCGTCATCTTAAGAACAGCTTCCCAACAAGAGCCATATAACCTTGATGTTTAGAATGGGTGTTTTTAAGGCTCTAGTAAACTGAGAGAGAGAGAGAGAGAGAGAGAGAGAGAGAGCACATCATGTTAAGAAGTTGTGGGTTATGTGTGTTTTTAAGGGGAGGTTTTTAGTTCGTTCCCTAGAATTCCATCAATCTTAAAATTACACCCCCTAGACCACCTTTCAAGATAAATTTGTACATTTTTCGGTAGAAAAATTTCCCGGCTGAAGGCCGGTTCCTCTTAAATTACAGGCTCGCTATCGCTCGCCAGGATAAAATCGACACCTGAATAGCACGAAAGGTCTTAATATGGGGTGAAAGTTCTTAAAATCGCTAAACTAATGGGGAAAACGTTTTATAATATCAAAAGCAATGGGGCTAAACATGAGGGAGAAAGGGGTCAAGAAAAAAATCCTTCAAGTGGAGATCTCCCCTTAAGGGTGTTAGTCAAATGAGATACTCTCTGAGGACACTACTGGTCGTTTGGCCAAAGTTTGCTCCCGGACTCCACGCTGCTCCCCGCCATTATGTCAACTTTTTATTGTCAGACCTGGCACTCTTTGTATATGAAGCTTAACCCTTCTGGTAACATGGCCTCTTTTATTTTTCTTAACACTTAGCGCGGTTGGTAGAGCACGCACCTGCAAACCGTCAGGTTGATGGTTGGAGTCTCGGGCCAGCCAGTGTGTTATTGTCAAACGCCAGTGTTGTTAGTGAACGGCGTGGTCTAGCAATCTGTGGCAACTGTTCACTGAAGTCTCTGATCATCTTGGCACCCACCCTAGCCCAGCTCTTGGGCAAAGAGTGCATGGTGGTAAAAACTGCATCATCATCACTATCTGGTCTGATTTCTTAGTTATTATGAAATTTTGTTTACTTAGTGTTGTTGTTGTTGTTGTTGTTGTTGTTGTTCCCAAGCTGCCTGGCCGAACAGCCCCAAGGCCCCGAGCAAGGCCAAGGCCATAACCGAGCGCCCCCACAGAACCCTCCCCGCCGACCACAATAAAGCCTGGGTGACCGAAGCCACTCCATGGCGGGGAGCTTGAGGAGGGTGCGGAAACGCCCGGGAAACCAAAGCCCCACCCAGGGCCCTGTGCCCCTCAGCAATTATGAAGAGAAAGTTGAGGGGCAAGGGGAAAATGTGACGCTTTGGCTTCCAATCTTGGTAGATTGGGAGGGCAATCCACGGAAGAGACGCCGTCACTCGAGATCTAGAAAATATATAAGTAAAAGGAACAGTCAGAGTAAGCTATGGGTATGGCAGAGATTGCTCAGTTCTCACTCTGATAGACCAGCCCATCACCAGTTTACTTAGTGTTGAGGATGTTGCTTGCTTTTGGCATTTTCTAGCAGTGTTGAGGATGTTGCTTGCTTTTGGCATTTTCTAGCAGTGTTGAGGATGTTGCTTGCTTTTGGCATTTTCTAGCAGTGTTGAGGATGTTGCTTGCTTTTGGCATTTTTTAGCAGTGTTGAGGATGTTGCTTGCTTTTGGCATTTTCTAGCAACGTATTTTAGTTTGTATCCCTGGCTAACAAAAACGCCTACCTAGACTTCTTTCAAACAAAGATATACCCATCCAGACTTTCTTAAAGCTAAATTTGTTCAATATATAAATATCCCGGCCAAAGGCCGTTACAAGCGATAGCCATCCACAACCGCAGGTATGGAACGGTCAGAAAGGAAATTGGAGATAAAGGCACAGCTGGAGGGATAGAAACCGAAGGATGATAGTTGGGAAATATGGGATTTGTGCCAGACTCTATCGAAGGCTATGGATTTGTCTAGCTGCTCTAGCACAATAGAAAAGGTCTAGCTGTTCTAGCACAATAGAAAAGGTCTACCTGCTCTAGCACAATAGAAAAGGTCTAGCTGCTCTAGCACAATAGAAAAGGTCTACCTGCTCTAGCACAATAGAAAAGGTCTACCTGCTCTAGCACAATAGAAAAGGTCTACCTGCTCTAGCACAATAGAAAAGGTCTATCTGCTCTAGCACAATAGAAAAGGTCTACCTGCTCTAGCACAATAGAAAAGGTCTACCTGCTCTAGCACAATAGAAAAGGTCTAGCTGCTCTAGCACAATAGAAAAGGTCTACCTGCTCTAGCACAATAGAATAGGTCTAGCTGCTCTAGCACAATAGAAAAGGTCTACCTGCTCTAGCACAATAGAAAAGGTCTACCTGCTCTAGCACAATAGAAAAGGTCTAGCTGCTCTAGCACAATAGAAAAGGTCTACCTGCTCTAGCACAATAGAAAAGGTCTACCTGCTCTAGCACAATAGAAAAGGTCTACCTGCTCTAGCACAATAGAAAAGGTCTTGCTGCTCTAGCACAATAGAAAAGGTCTAGCTGCTCTAGCACAATAGAAAAGGTCTAGCTGCTCTAGCACAATAGAAAAGGTCTAGCTGCTCTAGCACAATAGAAAAGGTCTACCTGCTCTAGCACAATAGAAAAGGTCTTGCTGCTCTAGCACAATAGAAAAGGTCTAGCTGCTCTAGCACAATAGAAAAGGTCTACCTGCTCTAGCACAATAGAAAAGGTCTACCTGCTCTAGCACAATAGAAAAGGTCTACCTGCTCTAGCACAATAGAAAAGGTCTACCTGCTCTAGCACAATAGAAAAGGTCTAGCTGTTCTAGCACAATAGAAAAGGTCTACCTGCTCTAGCACAATAGAAAAGGTCTACCTGCTCTAGCACAATAGAAAAGGTCTAGCTGCTCTAGCACAATAGAAAAGGTCTACCTGCTCTAGCACAATAGAAAAGGTCTACCTGCTCTAGCACAATAGAAAAGGTCTACCTGCTCTAGCACAATAGAAAAGGTCTACCTGCTCTAGCACAATAGAAAAGGTCTACCTGCTCTAGCACAATAGAAAAGGTCTAGCTGCTCTAGCACAATAGAAAAGGTCTACCTGCTCTAGCACAATAGAAAAGGTCTACCTGCTCTAGCACAATAGAAAAGGTCTACCTGCTCTAGCACAATAGAAAAGGTCTACCTGCTCTAGCACAATAGAAAAGGTCTACCTGCTCTAGCACAATAGAAAAGGTCTCACCGAAGTCCCGAAAGGAAGATGGCCTAAAGGAAACCATACTGGTGATCTGAAATTAAGTTATGGGAAGAGAAATTTTTAAGAAATGTTCAATTAAGAAAATTATCAAACACTTAAGAATTGTCAAGAAATCAGACAAAAACTGGCTTCTATTGGAGGGCGGAAGGAATTGAGGCCCCTAGAAATTTGGTTTAACCCCTTATGTACCGGTGACGTCTTTGATGTTTGATTTCGGCTACATTTAGAC
Organism: Paralithodes platypus; assembly: GCA_032716605.1. NCBI lineage: Eukaryota > Metazoa > Arthropoda > Malacostraca > Decapoda > Lithodidae > Paralithodes > Paralithodes platypus. The sequence goes on along the minus strand of CM064538.1, from coordinate 3,931,289 downwards.
GATTTTATGAAGCTTAGGAAGGATATGGGGTAGCTAAAAAGATGAATTGAGACAGTCTGTAGTCTTTTATTGAGTAGACATCCTTCCTAAGCTTAGAAAAATCGTCCAATAGTTGCCAGAGTATAATGAAAAGTACAGTCGCGCTAATAAGTCATGTTCCAGCTGTCATTACGTTTGGCTTGCTCTGTGTTGTATTAATGTCTGTCAGATGTTGAATAGGGTGGGTAAGTGTAGCGCTAATAAGTCATGTCACAGCTGTCATTATGTTTGGCTTGCTCTGTGTTGTATTAATGTCTGTCAGATGTTGAATAGGGTGGGTAAGTGTAGCGCTAATAAGTCATGTCACAGCTGTCATTACGTTTGGCTTGCTCTGTGTTGTATTAATGTCTGTCAGATGTTGAATAGGGTGGGTAAGTGTAGCGCTAATAAGTCATGTCCCAGCTGTCATTACGTTTGGCTTGCTCTGTGTTGTATTAATGTCTGTCAGATGTTGAATAGGGTGGATAAGTGTAGGAACATGTTTGTATATTTCACTCGATATGAAGAAATGAAGCTTAGATATTGCTGATACCAATTATTGATCAAAACATACTTGGTGCCGAGACATCACTTATTAGGGCGACTGTACATCATTGGTAAAGAAGGGGTTAACGTTGTACTAAGATCTGTTTACCTTCTTTGAGCAATAGTTATGTAAAGCCGCTGTCACACGAGCGATTTTTCCGTCAATTTTCCGTGAGCAAGTTATATTTCGGGAAATTTTTGCACTGGTATCGGTAACTAGACTGAAGGTAGATTATGTTAGGCGGCTGAATTCAGAAAACGTGTAATTTTTGAAGCTTCCAGAACAAAATTGACCGGAAAAATTGCTCGAAAATGCGCTCGTGTGACAACGGCTTAAGGGGAGGTATTTAGTTTGTTCCCTAGACCTCCATCAAGCTTAAAATTACACCCCCTTGAGTCCCTTTCAAGATAAATTTGTACATTTTTCGGTAGAAAAATGTCCCGGCCGAAGGCCGGTTCCTCTTAAATTACAGGCTCGCTATCGCTCGCCAGGATAAAATCGACACCTGAATTGCACGAAAGGTCTTAATATGGGGTGAAAGTTCTTAAATCGCTAAACTAATGGGGCAAACGTTTTATAATATCAAAAGCAATGGGGCTAAACATGAGGGCGAAAGGGGTCAAGAAAAAAATCCCTCAAGTGGAGATCTCCCCTTAATACAAGTTAGGGTATCTTGATTTAACCCGTAAAAGATCAGATGATGCATTTAATTGCTGTTTTCTAGCAATTATTACATTATTCAGCTTAGGAAGGGTATATGGAAGTCAGAGGGTTGGTTGAGATAGTCTTTACCCTCATCATACCCACAGATCCTTCCTAAGCTGTATAAAATCATCTAATAATACCCACAATAAACTGTCAAAAAATGTATCCTAATCTTCAAAGGGTTAATGTGAAGCTAATAATGGTGGCAGCGGTGGGATTATGGGGAGATTTCCACTTGAGGGTTTTTTTTCTTTCTGGACCCCTTTCTCCCTCATGTGTAGCCCCATTGCTTTTGAAATTTTAAGACGTTTCCTCTTTTAGTGTGTCAATTTTAATAACTTTCGCCCCATTTCTGTCAATTTTAAGACCTTTCGTGCCATTTAGGTGTCGATTTTTTCCTGGCGAGCGATAGCGAGCCTGTATTGTATGAGGAACCGGCCTTTGGCCAGGACATTTTTCTATCGAAAAACGTACAAATTGAAAGGGGGTCTAGGAGGTGTAATATTAAGCTTGATGGAGGTCTAGGGAACAAACTAATAACCTCCCCTTAAGGGATCCGGGGTGAGGGGAAGGGGGGGGGAGGGGGGGGATCCTATACCCCTGCAACTCAAAAAAGGGCTAGAATAAATGGGCTGTATATTTCCACACCTCTTCCCTGGCTGACTCTTCCCAAATGGTAGAACTATTAGCTATAGAGGTTAGTAGTTCAGATGTCTGGTCTACTGATGATGAAGGAACTATCGAACCTTGCAAATGTGAAGTATTGTGTAGAAGTATTGTTTTTCAGGACCTCCTCCCTCATGTTTAGCCCCATAAATGTTGACATTTTAAGACATTTGCCCCATTAGTTTAGTGATTTTATGACCATTTTGTGCCATTTAGGTGTCAATTTGTCCTCCCCTCTCCTCCCTCTTTACTCCCCTCTCCTCCCTCTTTACTCCCTCTCCTCCCTCTGTCCTTCCCTCTTTACTCCTCTCTGCCATTGTCCTTCCCTCTTTACTCCTCTCTGCCATTGTCCTTCCCTCTTTACTCCTCTCTCCTCCCTCTTTACTCCCCTCTCCTCCCTCTTTCCTTCCCTCTCCTCCCTCTTTACTCCCCTCTCCTCCCTCTTTACTCCCCTCTCCTCCCTCTTTCCTCCATCTTTACTCCCCTCTCCTCCCCTCTTTACTCCTCTCTCCTCCCTCTCCTCCCTCTTTCCTCCCTATCCTCCCTCTTCCCCTCTCCTCCCTCTTTACTCCCTCTCCTCCCTCTTTCCTCCCCTCTCCTCCTCTTTACTCCCCTCTCCTCCCTCTTTACTCCCCTCTCTCCTCCCTCTTTCCTCCCTCCTCCCTCTGTCCTCTCTCTCTTTACTCCTCTCTCCTCCCTCTTTACTCCCCTCTCCTCCCTCTTTACTCCCCTCTCCTCCCTCTTTCCTCCCCTCTCCTCCCTCTTTACTCCCCTCTCCTCCCCTTCTCCTCCCTCTTTACTCCCCTCTCCTCCCTCTTTACTCCCCTCTCCTCCCTCTGTCCTCCCCTCTTTACTCCTCTCTCCTCCCTCTTTACTCCTCCTCCCTCTGTCCTCCCTCTTTCCTCCCCTCTCTCCTCTCCTCCCTCTTTCCTTCCCTCTCCTCCCTCTTTACTCCCCTCCCTCTCCTCCTCTTTACTCCCCTCTCCTCCCTCTTTACTCCCCTCTCCTCCCCCTCCCTCCTCCAATGTAAACTCATTTCCATACGGGGCGAAACAGATTTTGAAGCCACAAACGTCTCGAGTTTCAACCCCCCCCCCCCCTCCCCTCTTCCATTATCTCTCTCTCTCTCTCTCTCTTACACACACACAGTCACACACACACACACACACACACACATACCAATATAATACAAACCTCTTCATTATAATCATCATCATAATAAATAACGACAATACAACAATCTATCTATCTATCTATCTATGTATATGCTCAGGCCCAATCCCCATTTTGGGGGTAGCCGACTCAAGACAGAGCAAGAACAGGGAAAACACAAAAACAACATAAAACAAAAAATAAACACACATAAAAAGCACAAACTCACACACATCCAGGTCACCCAGGAGAAGACCCAGAGACCAGGGTCACCAAGGTCGCTCCAGCACTCCCCCGGCCCCCGACCACCCGGAGAGGTTCCGATCTCGGCAGGCAGACATGCAGCGGAGCCAAAGCCACAAGCCCTCCCACCACACTTCCAGGCGCACCCTTCATGGAAGTGTGGTGTGAGGGCTTGTGGCTTTGGCTCCGCTGCATGTCTGCCTGCCGAGGTCGGAACCTCTCCTCTCTCTTGAACCTCTCAATACAACAATAATAATATTAATAATACCAACCTATAGAGGCACCCGGTAGAGCGCATACCTCCGCCTACGCTGGGTGGTTCTTTACCATTATGGGGGTAGTGCTTGGGTCTTGGTCTATATAGTTATATATTTTATGTAATTTTGAGTTTCCTCGCTAGACCTCCATCAAGCTTAGAAAAACACCCCCTAGACCCCCATCAAGCTTAGAAAGAAAAAAAACTAGACCCCCATCAAGCTTAGAAAAACACCCCCTAGACCCCCATCAAGCTTAGAAAAAAAAAACCTAGACCCCCATCAAGCTTAGAAAAACACCCCCTAGACCCCCATCAAGCTTAGAAAAACACCCCCTAGACCCCATCAAGCTTAGAAAAACACCCCCTAGACCCCCATCAAGCTTAGAAAAACACCCCCTAGACCTCCATCAGGCTTAGAAAAACACCCCCTAGACCCCCAACAAGCTTAGGAAAAAAAAACCTAGACCCCCATCAAGCTTAGAAAAACACCTCCTAGACCCCCATCAAGCTTAGAAAAACACCTCCTAGACCCCCATCAAGCTTAGAAAAACACCCCCTAGACCCCCATCAAGCTTAGAAAAACACCCCCTAGACCTCCATCAAGCTTAGAAAAACACCCCCTAGACCCCCATCAAGCTTAGAAAAACACCTCCTAGACCCCCATCAAGCTTAGAAAAACACCCCCCTAGACCTCCATCAGACTTAGAAAAACACCTCCTAGACCCCCATCAAGCTTAGAAAAACACCTCCTAGACCCCCATCAAGCTTAGAAAAAAACACCTCCTAGGCCCCCATCAAGCCTAGAAAAACACCTCCTAGAGGCCCATCAGGCTTAGAAAAAACACCTCCTAGACCCCCATCAAGCTTAGAAAAACACCTCCTAGACCCCCATCAAGCTTAGAAAAACACCTCCTAGACCCCCATCAAGCTTAGAAACACACCTCCTAGACCCCCATCAAGCTTAGAAACACACCTCCTAGACCCCCATCAAGCTTAGAAAAACACCTCCTAGACCCCATCAAGCTTAGAAAAACACCTCCTAGACCCCCATCAAGCTTAGAAAAACACCTCCTAGACCCCCATCAAGCTTAGAAAAACACCCCCTAGACCCCCATCAAGCTTAGAAAAACACCCCCTAGACCCTCTTTCAAGATAAATGTGTACATTTTTCAGTAGAAAAATTTTGCAGCCGAAGTCCGGTTCCTTTTAAAATTAGAGGCTCGCTATCGCTCGCCAGGAAAATATCTACACCTAAATGGCACGAAAGGTCTAAATATTGACAACAAAAATGAGGCGAAAGATCTCAAAATCGCCAAACTAACGGAACGAACGTCTTAAAACTTCAAAACTAATATGCTAAACATGAGGGAGAAAGGGGGTGCAGAGAAAGCGAGTACCACCCACTTACTATCATAGTCCTATAATATTCTTCAGGATATGGTCCGGATCGCCTCCTAAATGGAATCACTCCTTCCTTGACGCATATCCTATCTGACCACAAAATTTCGTGAAAATCCGGTTCATGAGATTTTTTTTTTTTTTTTTTTTTTTTACACACTAACAGACCAGACACATGGAGGCGGAAACATAACCTCCGTCCAAGTTAGTTAGCGGAGGTAATTATGGGTACGAAAAGGGTAATTAAAGTGTCCATACTACTTAAGGGGGGATGGTTCACTTTGTGGGCGATTTTTGCATGTATTCATTAATTTTCTAGTTTCGTCCCTAGACCTCCATCAAATTTAAAAAATAAAACATCCATTAGATCCCCCTTTTAGATTAATTTGTACGTTTTTCGGTAGAAAAATTTCCCGGCCAAAGGCCGGTTCTTCCAACATTACAGGCTCACTATCGTTCGCCAGGGGAAAAAATCGACACCTAAATAGCACGAAAGGTCTAGATATTGACGAAGAAATGGGGCGAAAGGTCTTAAAATCAACTAACTAATGGTGCAAACATCTTAACATCTGAAAACTAATGGGGCTAAACACGAGGGAGAAAGTGGTCCAGAAAACCGGGCCATCCCCCCTTAAACCATCACTTTAACACAATCCTCTTCCTCTCTCTCTCTCTCTCTCCTCCTCCTCTTCCTCCTCCTTCTTCTTCTTCCCACATTTCTTCCTCCCCCTCCTTCACTACCTCCTCCCTCCCTCCCTCCCCCTCCTTCACGACCTCCTCCCTCCCTCCCTCTCCTTCACTACCTCCTCCCTCCCTCCCTCCTACCCCTCCCCCCCCCCCCCCCCCCCCCCTCTTCTCAGATCTCTTGCCTGTTGACTCAAACCCTTACCCGAACGTGGCTCACCAAAGTGTGTGTGTGGGTGTGTGTGTGGGTGTGGGTGTATGTGTGTGGTGTGTATGTGTGTGTGGGTGTCTGTGTGTGTGGGTGTATGTGTGTGTGTGGGTGTGTGTGTGTGTGTGTGGGTATGTGTGTGTTGGTGTATGTGGATAGCCTCAAACTCCTCAACCCTACCACCGGGTGTCCTGGATTTATACCTTAGAGATCTGCTTAAGGGGAGGTTTTTAGTTATTTCCTTAGACCTCCATCAAGCTTAAATTTACACCCCCTAGTACCCCTTTCAAGATAAATTTGTAAATTTTTCGGTAGAAAAATGTCCCGGCCGAAGGCGGGTTCCTCTTAAATTACAGGCTCGCTATCGCTCGCCAAGAAAAAATCGTCACCTAAATGGCACGAAAGGTCTTAAAAGTGACATAAATGGGGTGAAAATTCTTAAAATCACCAAACTAATGGGGCGAACGTCTTATAATCTCAAAAACAGTGGGGCTAAACATGAGGGAGAATGGGTTCCAAAAAAAATATCCCTCAAGTGGAAACCTCCCCTTAATGGAGTAAAGCTTGGTTTTAGGCCTAGATACTAGAAAACCTTAAAAGAAAACGATGTAACAACGCAATTCTCTCTCTCTCTCTCTCTCTCTCTCTCTCTCTCTGTTTACTCATCCATCGGGGCCTCAAAGTTGTCAAACAGCGCGGCATTAACCCCAATTAATCTGTCTGCCCAGGGTCAA
>CM064538.1:3897178-3919678 GCA_032716605.1 Paralithodes platypus | reverse complement strand
CTTGAAAGGGGGTCAAGGGGGAGTAATCTTAAGCTTGATGGAAGTCTAGGGAATCAACTAAAAACCTCCCCTTAACCCTTTGCATACCGGGGACGTCTTGCTCGTTTGATTTCAGCTTTATATAGATGATTGTATGAAGCTTAGGAATGACATATGGTAAATAAAGTTATTAATTGGGGTGGTGTGTAGCCTTTTAAGGGGAGGTTTTTAGTTTGGTCTCTGGATATCCATCATGCTTAAGATTACACCCCCTTGAGCCCCTTTCAAGATAAATTTGTACATTTTTCGGTAGAAAAATTTCCCGGCTGAAAGCCGGTTCCTCTTAAATTACAGGCTCGCTGTCGCTCGCCAGGATAAAATCGACACCTAAATGGCACGAAAGGTCTTAAAATTGACAGAAATGGGTCGACGGTTCTTAAAATCGTCAAAATAATGGGGCGAACGTCTTAACATTAGAAAAGCAATGGGGCCAAACATGAGGGAGAAAGGAGTCAAGAAAAAAATCCCTCAAGTGGAAACCTCCCCGTAATGGGTAGACGTTCTTCCTAAGCTGGACAAAATTGTCTAATTGTAGCAAGACTAAAATTAAGCCACGTCGCCGGTACAGAGTGGTATATGGGTGGTAATATACCCATCGAAACCCGGAGTCACACCAGCCCTTTTTACGGGCAATTATGGTCTGGAAGCTTCAAAAAATGACACTTTATCAGAATTCAGCCGCCTAACATACTCTACCTTCAGTCTAGTTACCGATACCAGTGCAAAAATGTCCCGAAATAATACGAGACAAAAGTTGCTCATGGAAAATTGACGGAAAAAGCGCTCGTGTGACAGCGGCTTTACCCAATGATAGAAAGGTAAATCACAATCAGTATACCCAATGATCTTATCATACCTTTATCATACCCTTATCATACCTTTATCATACCCTTATCATACCTTTATCATACCCTTATCATACCCTTATCATACCTTTATCATACCTTTATCATACCCTTATCATACCCTTATCATACCTTTATCATACCCTTATCATACCTTTATCATACCTTTATCATACCTTTATCATACCTTTATCATACCTTTATCATACCTTTATCATACCTTTATCATACCCTTATCATACCTTTATCATACCCTTATCATAGCCTTTATCATACCCCTTATCATACCCTTTATCATACCCTTTATCATACCCTTTATCATACCCTTTATCATACCCTTTATCATACCCCTTATCATACCTTTATCATACCCTTATCATACCTTTATCATACCCTATCATACCCTTTATCATACCTTTATCATACCCTTATCATACCCTTATCATACCCTTTATCATACCCTATCATACCTTTATCATACCCTTATCATACCTTTATCATACCTTTATCATACCTTTATCACACCTTTATCATACCTTTATCATACCTTTATCACACCTTTATCACACCTTTATCATACCTTTATCATACCTTTATCATACCCTTATCATACCTTTATTATACCCTTATCATACCCTTATCATACCTTTATCATACCTTTATCATACCCTTATCATACCTCTATCATACCTCTGTCATACCTCTATCATACCAGTTATACCTCTGTCATACCTATCATACCTCTGTCATACCTCTGTCATACCTCTATCATACCTCTGTCATACCTCTGTCATACCTCTGTCATACCTCTGTCATACCTGTATCATACCCTATCATACCCTTATCATACCTTTATCATACCCTTATCATACCCTTATCATACCTTTATCATACCTTTATCATACCCTTATCATACCTTTATCATACCCTTATCATACCTTTATCATACCCTTATCATACCTTTATCATACCTTTATCATACCTTTATCATACCCTTATCATACCTTTATCATACCCTTATCATTCCTTTATCATACCCTTATCATACCCTTATCATACCCTTATCATACCCTTATCATTCCTTTATCATACCCTTATCATACCTTTATCATACCCTTATCATACCCTTATCATACCCTTATCATACCTTTATCATACCTTTATCATACCTTTATCATACCCTTATCATACCTTTATCATACCCTTATCATACCCTTATCATACCTTTATTATACCCTTATCATACCTTTATCATACCCTTATCATACCCTTATCATACCTTTATCATACCCTTATCATACCCTTATCATACCTTTATCATACCCTTATCATACCCTTATCATACCCTTTGATTATTTAGTTTACGCTACTGTTCATCAGCTTAGGAAGGGTCTCTAAGAAGCAAAGAACAAGCTATCCACACTCACTCATAAAGAACAAGCTATCCACACTCACTCATAAAGAACAAGCTATCCACACTCACTCATAAACTCCCACAGATCGTTCCTAAACTGAACAAACTCGTGAAGTGATAGTGGAAGGGATAAACGCGTCATTGAATACTGAAAGGGTTAATTATATATATATATATATTTTTTTTCTTTTCTTCTATTCTGTCATTAAACATTTGTTGATCAATGTTAACACTGTACTACCCCCTCCACAATCCCTCCCACTCCTCTCCCTCAATCTTGCCTTCTTCCTCTTCCCTCCCACTCCACTCCCTCCCCCTCCCCAATCCTTCCTTCTTCCCCTTCCCTCCCACTCCACTCCCTCCCCCTTCCCCAATCCTTCCTCCCTCCCAATCCCTTTTCTTCCCCTTCCCTCCCTCACCTCTTCCTCCCCAATCCTCCCTTCTTTCCTCAGTAGCCTAATCATTCTTCCCTTCTCATTCCTTCGTTCTTCTGTCGTCCAATCCTCCCCCCCTCCCTTCCTTCCCCTCCTCTCCCTCCCTCCCTTCCTTCCTTCCTTCCTTCCCTTCCTCTCCCTCCCTCCCTCCCTTCCTTTCCCTCCAAATCCTCCCTTCTTCTCCTCCTCACCCCCCTCCGCTCTCTCCTGCCCAATCATCATCTCTTCTCATCTTCCTCCCTACTCTCCAATATTTCCCCTCTCCCTCTCCCAATCCCCCTCAACCACTCCTCCCCACTCCTCTCTCTCTTCTACCCAGTTCTCATCCCTCTCTTCAATCCTTCCCCTCCTCTCTCTCTCTCCTACCGGTACCTAATCATCATCCCTTCTTCTCTGCCCCCTCTCTCCAATCTTTCCCCCTCCCTCCTTCTCTCTCCAATCCTCCCCCCTCCCCCTCCTTGTTTCTCCTTGGCCTCCTCCCCCTTAACCCCGGCCATCTGTGTCTGTCATCTTCATATAATTGATTTTCGGATCAAAACTTGCGCTATTCTCAAATTAATAACTTTCTCAAACTTGTTTCCCCCTCGCGTTTGCTGAAGCCATTTAGTTTCGCGACGCCCAGACCTCATTCCAACGCCGAGGGAATTTGACGTCTGGGCTGCGGCGGGTGGGATTGGGATAGGGATGGTGGGCGTGGGATAGGGATGGGAGGGATGGCAAGGGATGGGGGTGGCAAGCGCGAGGGCTGGGAACGCGAATATTTCCTCCCCGTCAATTTCCGTAGGTGTGAAGAGGCGGGCCCAAGCTGTTCCTCAGTTTACATACATAGACCAATACGCGCGGGGCCCTCACCTCGCCGGCACCCCAATTCCAACCCCATTTTGCCCCCATTTCCCCGTCCCCATTCCCCCCCTCACTACCCGGGATGGATAATAGGAACCCTTAACTCACTCCAAGGGGAAATTGGCGACTGGCGAAGCTTAGGATCTCGCGGGAAAATAGGTTGGAAATAGGTGAAGTGGCAACCGCTGGGGAGGACCAATAAGAGGTGATCAGGGAAATATCAAGGCGTAATCTGACGATATTATTTGATAGCCCGGCACTGGATTATTAGCCCCGCGCTATTGTTGGCTTTTGTTTGGGATCTGTTGTTTGTCTTTTGTTTTGGAATTGTTCTTTTGTTATGGTGTTGATATTTAGTGTTCTTGCTTTGTTGTTCTTTTGTTTGGGATCTGTTGTTTGTCTTTTGTTTTGGGTCTATTGTTTTGTTTGGATGCTGTTCTTTTGCTTGGGTGCTGTTGTTTTTGTTTTGCCGTTGTTGTCCTTTTGTTTTGGCTCTGTTGTGTTGGTGCAGTTCTTTTGTTTTCTTGCTTTTTTGTTCTTTTGTTTTGGCTTTGTTGTTTTGGTGTTCTTTTGTTTTCTTGCTTTATTTTGGTGCTGTTCTTTTGTTTTGGTGCTGTTCCTTTTCTGTTTGTGTTGCTTTGTTCTTTAGTTTTGGTGTTTTTGTTTTGGCTCTTGTTTTGGTGCTGTTCTTTTTATTTCTTTTTCTTTTCTTTTGCTTGGGTGTTGTTCTTTTGTTTTGGTGTTTTTGTTTGGGTGTTATTCTTTTCTTTTGGCGCTGTTTTTCTTTTGTTTGGGTGGTGTCTTTTGTGTTGGTGTTGTTTTGTTTTTGGTGTTGTTTTTTGTAATTTTGTTTTTAGTGTTGTTTTGTGTTGGTGTTCTTTTGTTTTGGTGTTGTTTTGTTTTTGGTGTTGTTTAGTTTGGGTGTTGTTATTCTTTTGTTTTTGGTTTTCTTTTGTTTTGGTGTTGTTTTGTTTGGGTGTTGTTATTCTTTTGTTTTTGGTGTTGTTTTGTTTGGGTGTTGTTATTCTTTTGTTTGTGGTGTTCTTTTGTTTTGGTGGTGTTTTGTTTTGGTACTGTTCTTTTGTTTGGGTACTGTTCTTATATTTTTGTGTTTCTTTTGTTTCCATATTTAAACTTTTATCTGATCATCTCTCTGTTTTTGTTTGTCTATTTATTCTGATCTCTATTTATATCTGTTGTTTTATTTTTGTTTCTCTTGTTTCCCTATTTATTCTTGTCTCTGGCCATTTCTTTATCGTTTTATTTCTTCTGTTTCCCTATTTTTATTTTTTTAATGTTTCTTTTTTGTGTCTCTAATTGTTCTGGTTATCTCGTTATCTCTTCTGTTGCCCAATTTATTATTTTATCTCCTTTGTTCTTCCGTAATTATCATCCTCCCTCTTTCATTAATTGTGTGTGTTTATCTTTGGTCTCCCTATTTACGCGTTTATCTAGTTCTATCTCTCTTACTCTGCCCTATTTATTATCTTGGCTTATCCCTATTACTTCATTTGGTTTGGGGCTTTTCTGTTTCCCTATGTATTACCTGGTTTATTTCTCTCTCTCTCTCTCTCTCTCTCTCTCTCTCTCTCTCTCTCTCTCTTCTATGTCCCTATTTATTTGCTAGCCAGGCGATTTTTTCTTGTTGCTTTTGTTTGCGTTATTCTCTTCTGTTCCCCTATTTCTCTCTCTCACTCTCACTCTCTCTCTCTCTCTCTCTCTAACTTACTCTCACTCTCTCTCTCTCTCTAACTCACTCTCACTCTCTCTCTCTCTCTCTCTCTAACTCACTCTCTCTCTCTCTCTCTCTCTAACTCACTCTCTCTCTCCAATCTTCCCCCCCCCTCCCCCCTCCCCCCTCTCTTTTTATTTGATAGGCAAGTAGGTAATTTTAGTCACAATTTTCATCATATATTAGTTACCATTAGAGTGATTTTCTTCCGCCTACAATATTTACCTTCTAGGACTCAAAGGGGGTAAGTAAATACCATCTCCATAAACCCTCTTGATAACACAGCTCCTTCTTAAACTGCATATCATTGTCGTTTCATCATAGCCAGAGTCAAAGATAGAAAGGCGTCATGGTGGTGGTGAAGGGGTTAAGGGGAGACTGACCGTTTGTTTGGTCTATTAATTCATGTATTCATATATTTGTTTAGTTTCCTCCCTAGACCTCCATCAAGCTTAGAAAAACACCCCCTAGACCCCCCTTCAAGATAAATATGTATATTTTTCGGTTGAAAAATTTCTCGGCCAAAGGCCGGTTCCTCTTAAAATTGCTGGCTCGCTATCGCTCGCCAGGAAATAATCGACACCTAAATGGCACGAAAGGTCTTACAATGGACAACGAAATGGGGCGAAAGGTGTTAAAATCGCCAAACTAATAAGCCGAACGTCTTATAATCTCAAAGCTAGTGGGGCTAAACATTAGGAAGAAGGGGGTCCAGAAAAACGGTCTGCCTCCCCTTAAGATCGATGCACTGAAATAGCTTTTGCAGTGTTGTTGTTGTTGTTGTTGTTTGAGGCTTTCTCCATTATGAGAGAGAGAGAGAGAGAGGGGGGGGGGGGGAAGGGAGGGGCATGAAACAATGTAGCTTATTGCTGCCGAATTATAAGGTGGCAGCCTCTCTCTCTCTTTCGCTCTCTCTCTCTCTCTCTCTCTCTCTCTCTCTCCTACATATCTTAATTCCCGTCTATCTATCTATCAATTATCTATCTATCTATTTATCTATGTATCTATCTAGCTATCTATTATCTGTATCTCTCTGTCTATATATCTATCTACGCCTTAGTTCATCATAGATCTGTGCTTCCCACGCAATTAGTCTATTGCCGGTATATATATATATATATATATATATATATACATATATATATATATATATATATATATATATATATTAGTTTATCAATAACACCTTCCCAGACTTCCTTCAAACTAATAAATGCCCACCCAGACCCCATTTTTTTGTTCCGATATTTAAATGTCGGTAGGCTCGCTATCGCTCGCCCCCCCCCAAAAAAAACTCGACACCTGAATAGGGTGAAGCGCCCTATTGTCTACAAAGAATGGGTCGAAACGTCCCAAAATGTCCAAACTGATGGAGCAAAACATGGGAGTTGCCAGAAGCTCCCCCCTCGGCCCAAATAGTGTTAATGCATATATAACTAGCTCATTATTCATTTATTCATATATATATGTTTAGTTTCCTCCCTAGACCTCCATCAAGCTTGGAAAAATCCCCCCTAGACCCTACTTTGAGATAATTTGTACATTTTTCAGCAGAAAAATGTCCCGGCCATAGCCCGGTTTCTCTTAAAAATACAGGCTCGCTCTCGGTCGCCAGGAAAAAATCGACACCTAAATGCCGCGAAAGGTCTTAAAATTGACAACAAAATGGGTCGAAATGTGTTAAAATCGCCAAACTAATGGGCCGAACGTCTTAAAATCACAAAACTAATGGGACTAAACATGAGGCAGAAGGTGGACCAGAAAACGACCCATCTCCCCTTAACAGCATAGTGATCATTATTGTAATTATATGCAGATCACCACAGGAAATATTGTCCTACAGGGCTTGCGGTTCTTGTGTTGCTGTAAAGAAAATGGGAGTGTATTGGGAGGGGTGACTCAGGTGTCCATAATGATCTAGCCATTTAACGGTCTATTGGTGGTAAGAAACCCATTTTATACAAGGAGAGAGAGAGAGGGGGGGGGGGGGGGGGAGTGAGAGGGAGGGAATGTGTGTGCGTGTGTGAGAGTGAGTGAGAATGAGAGGGAGTATGTGAGAGAGAGAGAGAGGGGGGGAAGTGTGTATGTGTGTCTGTGAGAGAGACAGGGAGTGTGTGTGAGTGAGCGAGAGAGAGAGAGAGGGAGTGTATGTGTGTGTGTGAGAGAGAGAGGGAGTGTGTGTGTGAGAGAGAGAGAGAGAGAGAGAGAGAAAGCTGTGAGAGATGTGAAGAGAAGGCATATCAAAGTTGACTACCAAACAGCTCCAACCTTCCCCCCTTGAATTACCATCACCCGTTTTCTGTTGTTGTGGGGAATAGAAGAGAGAGTAATAATAGAGGGGGTACACAACTACACATTCTATCCATCTCTCCCTTCTCTGAAATATCCATCACAGGAGATTTCAATGTTCACCACCACCAATGGCTCTCCTCTCTTTTCACTGACCCACCTGGTGAACACGCCTACATAATATGTTCTATCCTAAATTACCTGGAGCAGCTAGTTCAGCAACTCACCCGTATCCCGGACCGCCCTGGAGATCGGCCCAACATTCTTGACTTATTTCTCACCTCTAATCCTTCTTCTTATACTGTAAATCTTGTCTCTCCGTTGGGCTCATCCGATCACAACCTTATATCTCTGTCACCTGTTCTATCTCTCCATTATGGCCTTTTAACCCCCCCCCCCCCCCCAGCCGGCGACACTTGTGGCACTTTGACGCTGCCGACTGGGAGGCTCTTCGGCAGTACTACTTTGATTTCCCATGGAATTATTTTTGCTTCAGTGGTCGGGGACCTTCGGAGTGTGCCGAGTGCATAACCGAGGTAATCCTCTCAGGTATGGAGGCATACATTCCATTATCTTTCTCCCAGTCTAATGCAAATTTGTTTTGGTTTACTCACGCTTGTTCTACTACTGTCCGCAATAAGGAGGAAGCACTCAAAGGGTAACATCGCCTTCAAACTCAAGAATCGTGTGTTTTATATGTTTCCCCCCGGAATCAAGCCAAATCTCTTCTTCGACTAGCCAAAAACTCTTTCATGAAAAAAAAAATATATGAACTTTCCAACTCTATCTCTTCCCAAGCTTTCTGGCATCTGGCCAAGAACCTCTCCAACAATTTTACCTCCTCATCTTTCTATCCTCGTTTCCACTCTGACGGTACTACTGTAGCCTCTTCCTCCAACAGAGCTGAACTCTTCGCTCAAACATTCGCTAAAAACTCCTCCTTGGATGATTCTGGTGCTTTTCCTCCCTCTCCATCCCCCTCTCACTTACTTATGAATAATATCATAATCCCTTCTAAGGATGCACTTTCTGCCCTCTCTGGGTTTAATACTAAGAAGACGTACGGTCGAGGTTGATAAGTGTTGTCAGATATTTCACAAAGTTTGGGACACTGACTAATACTCTGAGGGATAAGCACTTTTCCCAGTAACTATAAAGATACCAATAACACATTTTGAGCGATAACCACTGGAATCTATGACAACACTTACTACCCCTGATTGTACAGACCTGACGGTGTTCCCCCTGTTGTACTCAAAAACTGTTCTTCCGTGCTGACTCCCTGCCTAGGCAAACTCTTCCGTCTCTGTCTCTCCTCTAACGTCTCTGTCTCTCCTCTAACGTCTCTGTCTCTCCTCTAACGTCTCTGTCTCTCCTCTAACGTCTCTGTCTCTCCTCTAACGTCTCTGTCTCTTCTCTAACGTCTCTGTCTCTCCTCTAACGTCTCTGTCTCTCCTCTAACGTCTCTGTCTCTCCTCTAACGTCTCTGTCTCTTCTCTAACGTCTCTGTCTCTCCTCTAACGTCTCTGTCTCTCCTCTAACGTCTCTGTCTCTCCTCTAACGTCTCTGTCTCTCCTCTAACGTCTCTGTCTCTCCTCTAACGTCTCTGTCTCTCCTCTAACGTCTCTGTCTCTTCTCTAACGTCTCTGTCTCTCCTCTAACATCTCTGTCTCTCCTCTAACGTCTCTCCTTCTTACTGGAACTTTACTCTTATTCAACCAGTCCCAAAGAAGGGTGACCGCTCTTAACCCCTTCTGTACCGGCGACGTCTTTTTCATTTGATATCAGCTACTTTTAGACAATTTAATGAGGCTTAGGAAGGATATATGGAAGGTAAAAGGATGCACTGAGATAGTCTGTAACCTTTTGATGGGTAGACGTCCTTCGTAAGCTCAATAAAATCTTCTAATAGTTGCCAGAATATAATGAAAAGGACATCATCGGTACTGAAGAGGTTAGCCCTGCAACTATCGTCCATGTGCCCTCATTTCTTGCATCCCTATAGTTTTTAACTATTCTTAATTCAAATTTTCTTAGGCATTTATCTTCTCATAACCCACTTTCAGGAAGCCTGTATGGTTTCCTTAAGGGGGGTGACCTGTTTTTGTTCTGTCCTTTTCTATCTTTCTCTGGCTTGTATCCATTTGGCCCCATTCAGCCTACTGTTTTAAGACGTTTATCCCCATCCAGGTGTCAATTTCTTACTGGTGAGCGGTAGCGAGCCAGCATATTTTTTATTTTTGTTAGACAGCAGGCTAAATTTGTACATTTTTCGATAGAAAAATTTCTCCGGCGAAGCCTGATTTCTTCATATAATGCTGGCTCGCTTTCGCTCGCTAGGAAGAAATCAACACCTAGATGGGGATAAACGTCTTAAAATAGTTGGCTGAATGGGGCCGAATGGATACAAGCCAGAGAAAGAGAGAAAAGAACAGAAATAAAAAAAAGCAGGTCACCCTCCTTAAGGGGAGATCTCCACTTGAGGGATTTTTTTCTTGACCCCTTTCTCCCTCATGTTTAGCCCCATTGCTTTTGATATTATAAAACGTTTGCCCCATTAGTTTAGCGATTTTAAGAACTTTCACCCCATATTAAGACCTTTCGTGCCATTCAGGTGTCAATTTTATCCTGGCGAGCGATAGCGAGCCTGTAATTTAAGAGGAACCGGCCTTCGGCCGGGACATTTTTCTACCGAAAAATGTACAAATATATCTTGAAAGGGACTCAAGGGGGTGTAATTTTAAGTTTGATGGAGGTCTAGGGAACAAACTAAATACCTCCCCTTAAGGGCCGCTCTACTGGTGATCTTTTGGCTTATGTCTTACTAACTCTTGGTCGTCCTTCTTTCGGGACTTCTGTGAGACTTTTTCTATTACGCTAGACATATCGAAATCCTTTGATAGAGTCTGGCACAAATCTCTAAATTCCAAACTACCCTCCTTCGGTTTCTATCCCTCTATCTGTGCCTTTGTCTCTAATTTCCTTTCAGACCGCTCCATAGCTCCAGTTGTGAACGGCCATCGCTCACTTCTCCAACCTATCAACTCTGGTGTTCCTCAGGGTTCTGTATTGTCCCCAATTATCTTTCTAATATTCATTAATGATCTCCTCAACTGTACCTGTAGTCCCATCCACTCATATGCTGACGACTCTACCTTACACTATTCAACTAGTGCTTCAGAATTTCATTGACTCCCATATATTTTTTAATGATGTAAATATTCCCACTTCCCCTAGTATTGACATTCTCGGTGTAACATTAACTACTAACTTGAGCTGGACACATTATGTTAGAAGCATTGCTAAGAATGCCTCTAAAAAACTGGGACTCCTGTACAGAGTTCGAGAATTCTTCACTGACGAGCAGTTGGCCGTGATATATAAAAGTCATGTGCGTTCTCAGATGGATTACTGTTCACCTCTGTGGGGTGGAAGTGGAGTGGTTGCATTGAGACAGTTGGACATAATTCAAAATAAAGCTATTAGATTAATCAATAACCCTGCAATCACACAGGACCTTCCTACATTATCCATACGAAGAAACGTTGCATCCCTTGCATTATTCTAGATATTTTCACAGCAATTGTTCCGAGGAACTTGCTTCAATTGTGCCGCCTCTCCACATCTTTCCCCGTAGACTAGGGCAGCTGAGAGCGCCCATGAATTTACACTTTCTCCTCCACAATGCAGAACTTCTGCTTATCAGAATTCATTTATCCCCAGAGCTACTACTCTTTGGAATTCACTTCCCTCGAATTGCTTTCCACAAACTTACAATCTACAAATGTTTAAATCCAGTTGTTACAAACATTTTATGAATGGAGGATGCCTTTAGGCACATGGACCTTTTTGTTTTATCTGTGTTTTTCCTTCCTCCGTTCATTGTCTCTTAAAAAAAAAACAAAAAAAAAACACATCAACCCAGCATACAAGTACAGCACTCCAAAACAAACGTGATGAGGCCATAGAACGCCTATATTCTGATCTATCAATTATTTCTGATTGGGGCAGAGAAAATCTTGTTACTTTCAACGCCTCCAAGATCCAGTTTCTCCCTCTATCTCTCCATCACAATCTTCCACAAGACTATCAACTATTCTTTAACAATACACAACTCAACCCTTCATCTTCTCTCAACATTCTAGGTGTATCTTTTTCATCCGACCTTTCTTGGAAAGATCATATTACTCACTCTTGCTAAAACAGCTTCCCAGAAGTTAGGTGTGCTCAACCGTCTCTGTGGATTCTTCACCCCCGCACCGCTGCTTGCTCTGTATTGGGGCACAGTGCACCCTTGTATTAAGTATTGTTCGCATGTGTGGGGAGGCTCCATCCAAACCGCGCTTCTCGAACAAATAGAATAAAGAACATTCCGCTTCATCAACTTACTTCCTCTTACAATCTCTTTCTACACGCCGCAATGCTGCATCTCTTTCACTCTTCAATCACTATTACAACAATCAGTGTTCTTCAGAGCTCTCTCAGTGCATACCCCCTCCCTTGCGGTGAATGCGAGGCACCCGCCTTTCAACACAGTCCCACTCCTATTCTGTCCAGCTTTCCAACCCAAGAATTGAACAAATTTCTGTCTTTCTTCTACTAAACAAGTGAACTCTGGAACTCTTTCCCTCAGTCAATCTTTGCTTCATCCTATGACTTAGACTGCTTTAAACTTAGTGTGTCCAGGCATTTTGACTCCAACGTCCTTTGAACTTGGCTCTGTCACTCTTTTGGCTTTTGGGGGAGACACTCGTTACAGGCATTCTGCCTTTGTCTCATTCATAAACATAGACAAAACAAAACGATAACATAAATTTGTTATGAAAAGTTGACGATTGTAACAGAGAGAGTGAAAGAGGCAAAACACGAACGTGAGAGAGAGGAGAAAAAGTGAGAACAAGTACACGAGAGAGAGAGAGAGAGAGAGAGAGAGAGAGAGAGAGAGAGAGAGAGAGAGAGAGAGAGAGAGAGAGAGAGAGAAAGAAAGATCACCACTCCACGCATTTCTCATCTAACTCTTTAATGATTTTCAAACTCTATTTCGGAAGTTCTGATAGTCGGAATTTCACGCCCCCCAGCTTTTCCATTAGATTCAGCGGACGCCTGTGATTGCCGCTTTGCATATTAAGCGTTTACTGTCATCCACATTTGACGGCTGACAGGGGGAGGGGGGGGGTCATAGGGGATCGACGGATGACGAAGCGGGGGGGGGGGGGAGTGGTGTGTGTGTGTGTGTGTGTGTGATTGCCGCTTTGCATATTAAGCGTTTACTGTCATCCACATTTGACGGCTGACAGGGGAAATAGGGGATCGACGGTACGCCGGGGGAGGGGGGGCGAGTGTGTGTGTATGTGGGATTGCCGCTTGCATATTAAGCGTTTACTGTCATCCACATTTGACGGCTGACAGGGGGAGGTTTGTGGGGGGCAGAGGGGAAGGAACGGATGACAAGGGGCGGGGGGGGGGGGACATGTGTGTGGTGTGTGTGATTGCCGCGCATATTAAGCTTTACTGTCATCCCATTGACGGCTGACAGGGGAGTGTGTGTAGGGGAAGAGGGGATCGACGGAGGACGACGAGTGTGTGTGTGTGTGTGTGTGTGTGTATCCGGCATGATGAAGTACGAGACATCACTGCACAAATGCTGGACGAGGTGTGCCATGATGTCAGAATCGAACCGGAACTTCTGCCTATGGACGGACAGCGCTTGGCCCACAATACTGCAAATACTTCAAATGAAGCAAGAGTGGACGTAAGTGCTCGAGGTGTTTGGACGAGGGGACAACGGGCTTTTTTCGACATCAGAATCTTCAACCCAAGAGCACAAACATATCGTGAGGGAGGACACAAGGCGGCATACTTGAGAAACGAAGTGAGAAAAAACGCGCTTATAAAGAAAGAATTTTGAACAGGGATCAAGGAAGCTTTACTCCTCTGGTCTTCTCATCGTCGGGAGGTATGTGACCTTCTGCAAGTGTCTTCTATGCCAGATTAGCTGAACAAATATCGAAGAAAAAGCGCCAGCATAGAAGCCAAGTCATAACATGGATGAGATGCCGGCTCTGTTGCTCTCTTCTCAGGTCTGCACTCCTATGCCTCAGGGGTACAAGGTCCTCCCCGCTACAGAGGACAACAGTGAGAGGCTTGGACTTTGAAATGGGCGTGGCGGAGGGACGAATTGGGGAACAACTAGGTTGATTGTAGGGAGGTACTGGTACAATAAGATAAACTACAATGTAACTAGAATAAGATAGATTGTACACCACTTTGTAACAGTCACCTTATTAAAAAAAAAAAATTACAAAATAATAGAAGGAAACATGCTTACATTACTGAAATGTTAGGTGGACATGCAGTAATGCAAGTAATGGTCGCTCTTCTGTAAATTTAAAATGGCTTACTTAAGAATGGGAAAGGGGTGGGAGCTTCTATTTTATTTTTTTTTTATTTTTTATAGTGTGTGTGTGATTGCCGCTTTGCATATTAAGCGTTTACTGTCATCCACATTTGACGGCTGACAGGGGGAGGGGTGTGGGGTTCGAAAGCAGAGGTGATTGACGGATGACGAAGGGGGGGGGGGGGGGGACTTAATAGTTGAACCCTAAATAAAGCCGAGAGAGAGAGAGAGAGAGATTTTTTGTACATAGATTTACAAGGTACACTGACCAAACACACCTTACGATCCAAGTAAGGTGGTTATGACTTAATTCTAAAGGAGATAGCAAAACCTCATATGAAGAATAGTGGAAGGAAAGGATAACACAGCAGAGAAAAATATGATTAACCCTTTGAGTACCAGCGACGTGTGTTATATTTTATTCTAGCTATATTTACGCGATATTAACCCTTTCAAGCTCCAATACGCATTTCTGTTTGTTTTCTGGTAATTATTAGACGATTTTATTCAGATTAGGAAGGGTATATGGAAGTCAGAGGGTGGATGGAGAGAGTCTTTACCTTTTTAATACCCACAGATCCTTCCTAAGCTGCATAAAATCGTCTAATGATAGCCAAAATATACTGCTAAAACGCGTCAGAGCTTCAAGGGGTTAATTAAGCAGCTTAAGAAGGATCTGGGGTGGTTACAGGGGTTGGTTGAGATAGTTTATGGCCATAGTATTGCTAGAGGACTTTCCTAAGCTGAATAAAATAGTCTAATAGTTGCCAGTTTATAATTAAAAGGATGTCACCGGGTTAAGAGGACATGGTAACATAGAGAAAAATGTGTGTATGTGTGTGTGAGAGAGAGAATGTGTGTGTGTATGAGAGAGAGAATGTGTGTGTATGAGAGAGAGAGAATGTGGGTATGAGAGAGAGAGAGAATGTGGGTGTATGAGAGAGAGAGAGATGTGTGTGTATGAGAGAGAGAGAATGTGTGTGTGAGAGAGAGAGAGAATGTGGGTGTATGAGAGAGAGAGAGAGAATGTGGGTGTATGAGAGAGAGAGAGAGAGAATGTGGGTGTATGAGAGAGAGAGAGAATGTGTGTGTATGAGAGAGAGAGAGAGAATGTGTGTATGTGAGAGAGAGAGAATGTGTGTATGAGAGAGAGAGAGAATGTGTGTGTGTATGAGAGAGAGAGCGAGAGAATATGTGTGCGAGAGAGAGAGAGATTACCGCTTTGCATATTAAGCCTTGTTGAGTCAAGGCTGTCACCCACATTTGACGGATGACAGGAGGGAGGGAAGGGTTGATGAGGTGATGGTTGGTTGGATGATTGGGTGACGGTTGAATATTGTTGATTGGTTGATTATGGTTGATTGGTTGATTATGGATGATGAGGGATGTTGATTATGGTTGATTGGTGGATGTTGACGGTTGATTATTGTTGATTGGTTGATTATGGTTGATTGGTTGATGTTGATGGTTGATTGGGTGATTTTGGTTGATTATAGATGATTGAGGGATGTTGATTATGGTTGATTGGTTGTTGTTGTTACAGGATCTTTACGGTCCGTATGATCGATCTCTATATCTAATTAATCAGGGCCGACGTCTGTTTGTTTATATTGGGGCCTTCTGGGGCTATATAGGGAGAGAGAGAGAGAGGATGTGTGTGTGTGTGTGTGTGTGTGTGTGTGTGTGTGTTACAAGGAGTTACGTAGAGTAGATAGAAAGAAAGAGAGAGAAAGATTTACACTATAGCCCAATCATTTCTAGGCTTTCGAAAAAAAAAAAAAATAATGGACAGGATGGTTAAATTTGGAAAGCCATGATCGGTGTCGCCTGAATCCATGTTAGAAATCTGTAAATAAGTGGTGAAATTCCATGTACGGTAGTCAACTATCTTATCTACCAGTATCCCTGCTAACAGTTTTGGTGTTATAGATGTTTTATGTTTATGTCATTGGCTGATCATTCTGGGCACTCATGATACCCCTACTTAAAGATTGTGGTCACGTTGGCCAGCTTCCAGTCTTCAGGGACCTCTCCATTTATAATGATGTATTGGAGAGAGAGAGAGAGTGTGTGTGAGAGAGAGGGAGAGAGAGAGAGTGTGTGTGAGAGAGAAAAAGAGAGTGTCTGTGTGAGAGTTGGGTTTTGTTAGTTAGGACTTGTGTGATGGATTATATTATTAACATGATGATGATGTGTTTAGTGTAGTGTACTGTGTGTGTGTGTTAGAGGAGAGAGAGAGAGAGAGAAAGAGAGTGTGACGCTTCTGCATAGTAGCCACGTGCGGACATGCGCGCGCGTCGGCTGCCCAGACGTTTAGAAACCGGCTGGTGGCAGCCGGCCGGCAGGCTTTTCCTTAGTATATATCCTACGACACGTAACTAATGTCTGGGATATTCTTATGTTGTTTCACAGCTTGTAGCTGCCCTTATTCTTAACCAACGCATCTTAGTATATTTTATTCTCGATAGTTGATCGTTTCATTATAATATATAAGATGTAAGTCTAGTGAGAGTGGGAGGAGACGAGCGGGAGAGAGAGACCGGCTTGGGACGTTGCTTCGCTTGCCAGCTTGGGACGTGCCTGAAGCGTTGCCATATGCATTTGATTGCAACGTTAGGCTTAGTTTCGACTCACGCACCGGGTGGAGGATTTTGACCCGGCAACTGTGTTGAGTGTTGCCAAGCATGGGATGTATTCTGCATGCCTAGGGCGGGGTCCAGACAGATTCAAGACTCAGAGCTCACCTCACTGTCGTACCCTTCGGACCCCCTTGATATCTATCCCTCTCAACCCCACTTAGAAACTTTCTCTCTTACTTTGTATACCTTCCTTCCACTACTTCACCAATCTATTTAATTATCCCATCCCCTTGATAGACCTTATATCTATTATTGTATTAACGACGAGCTCTCAGATAACTAGATAGGATTTTGGGCCTTATACAGAGACGTAATTGTTAATGAGACCTAGGAAGCTTTTTTGTTCTCATATTTGGTGGTTTCATGCTTGCTAGTGTGTTTTCTGTCAGGTTAGCAGGGGCTAGACCGGAGGGGAGGCTTTTTTGCGATCCTTTAAGTAAAGTCTGCTGGTGCGAGTCCTGTGGACCCGCACGACTTTACTAGGATACCCGTGGGAGTCTGGGGGCATTTTCTTGTCTGTGTCCCTGTGTGTCTAGTGTTGTGTTGTGTGAGGGCCCTTGCCTAATCCACTCAGCACTGCGCTAGCACGTCTTGCTTTTGTTTTAGGGTCGCAGGGAGAGGGTCAGATACTTGCGATCTGAGTCTCTCAAGAGAGCACCCTTTCAATTAGAGTAATTTGGCGCACAGACTTGGGAACGTCCCTAGGCTAGAGCAGGTGGCTCAGCCCGGGTATCCGAAGCCTATATCCTTCCGGCTAGACCTCTGCCACCTGGCAGATTAACAGCTAGGGGTTTATCATCTCTGTATGCTTGTTATTGTGCCACAGTTTACAGTTTTTGTGAGCATTGTAAGTCAGGGTGTGGCTTAGAGATTCTGTCCGAGCAGGCTTGCCTGACTAAGAGTGAGAAGCACACCTGTATGTGGTTATGTTGCGAGTTGCTGCCTTTATTTAATTATACCTATGCCATTATACACTGTAGGTCCTATCACTAGTATTTATTCCTGTTTATGAGTTAAGAGTTCTCTAAATCTGTAACGTACTTTCTTTGCTAAGCATCAGATCCTACAGTAGCCGCATGCAGTTTAGAAACCCGCATCTTGTCTACCTGTACGATGTTTTGAGGACTGTTTGCTTTCACCTTCTTTCACGCAGGGGTGAGTAGTTGTATTAATTAACGTAACGTTAAATGTACTTTCTTCTAGTTTGTTATTAAATTGTTTCTGCAATTTAATTCCGTTATCTATCTTTTCCTTGAAGCTTTAAGTCAACTTAATTGTGTGATCTTTTATATAGCCTGCTTGACTATCAGCAGTCTATAGTGCGTGCACCCTGTAACCGAGTCATAGTATACCTTGTTGTCCAGGCAGAACTCTTGACGGTTTAGGGTGGTTTGTTGCCTGGGTTTATAGATAAGGGTTGGATCTAGCGTTTTCCGTTGTTGCTTGTTGCCGCATACCTAGTCCAATAGAAAGAGCCCAGTGTTTATATATCCCAGGACGTAACAAGAGAGAGTGTCTGTGTGAGAGAGTTGGGTTTTGTTAGTTAGGACTTGTGTGATGGATTATATTATTAACATGATGATGATGTGTTTAGTGTAGTGTACTGTGTGTGTGTGTGTGTGTGTTAGAGAGAGAGAGAGTGTCTGTGTGAGAGAGTTGGGTTTTGTTAGTTAGGACTTGTGTGATGGATTATATTATTAACATGATGATGTGTTTAGTGTAGTGTACTGTGTGTGTGTGTGTGTTAGAGGAGAGAGAGAGAGTGTGTGTGTGAGAGAGTGTCTGTGTGAGAGAGTTGGGTTTTGTTAGTTAGGACTTGTGTGATGGATTATATTATTAACATGATGATGATGTGTTTAGTGTAGTGTACTGTGTGTGTGTGTGTGTGGGTTAGAGAGAGAGAGGTAGGACAGAGGACACCGGGAGCATTATAAAGCTGTGTGTAAAGGACGGTCACAAGGAGAGGGGTGAGGGGAGAGAGTCATTGAAGAGACTGTGTGTGTGTGTGTGCGCGCAGTTGCACAGCTGCTACACCTACAGATCACCTACATCAAGAAACCAAAGTCCTCAAAGTAAAAAAACACCTGGACATGAGAGGCACTCAATTCTTGGCTGCAGCCTCCACAAACCAACACCATCCACTACACTACATGGCAACACACCCACAGACACCAAGGAATATCAAAACAACACCCAGCCCACTATATCACATATAAATACTGTCTTCTCTCCCTCCCTGCCCACTCCAAACCAGCTTCTCGTGGTCCATCCATCTGAATCCTCCCTTCCTCGCGAGGACAGAGTCCACCTGGCCAGGCTGAGATGTGGGCACCATCCAGCTCTTCTGAGATATGAGACGATACTGGAGATGTGGCATAGCGCCTCATACTGTTGAGCACATCATGGCGGACTGCATTCCACACAGTCACTTGCGGCAACAACATAATCTACACTCCATGAGAGCCCTGTGGGAAAGCTCAATCTCGGCCATGGCCTTCCTTAGGCACTTAGGGCTGTTCGGCCAGGCAGCCTAGGGAATGACAACAACAAAAACAACAACAACAACTTAGGGTTAAGTGAGGGTAAAAACTGAGGGCTATATATATATATATATATATATATATATATATAATAATATCGAAAGAGAGTGAGAGTGAGGGAGATATTGGAGAACTATGGAAGAGAAGATAAACTAGTATATGAAGAGAGTTGGAAGGGTAATAGATCACAGGGAGAGGGAGAGGAAGGGAAACTACACGATCAAAGAACAAGGATGATATATATACAAGGAAGGGCGAGAGACAGAGAGAGAGAGAGAGAGAGAGCAAGCAAGCAAGGAGGGAGAGAGAAAGGTAATACGAAAGTATAATGTGAAAGATGAAAAGATATTAATTATAATACTATACCGGTACTGGACTATAACTACGCTACATTTTAGTCATGTATTCAAAGAGCCGGACAAAAATAGTTCTAATTGTTCCACAAAACAAATATTACACTTGTATTTTAAGGACTATTTGTATTGTTATTTTGTGATCTATTTTCAACACGTTTACTTTACAGTGTTGCCTCCTCTTCCTCCTCCCTCCCCCCTCCCCCACGGCACTGTTAACCTCTTCTTTATTGCCTTTTCCCCTTCCTCCACTACACATATCCCCCCTTCTATAACCCCCTCCCCCACTACACTTATCCCCCCTTCTATAACCCCCCTCCCCCCACTACACTTATCCCCCCTTCTATCGACCCTCCCTCCCCCCTACACTTATCGCCCCTTCTATAAACGCCCCCCTCCCCCACTACACTTATTCCCCCCTTCTATAACCCCCTCCCCCACTACACTTATCCCCGCTTCTTCTATCCCTCACCTCCCCCACTAACACTTATCACCCCTTCTATAACCCACACCCACCCCCCCCAACCCCACTACAACTTATCGCCCCTTCTATAACCCCCCTCCCCCACTACGTTATCCCCCCTCCCCCTATAACCCCCTTACCCCCTCCCACTACACTTATCGCCCCTTCTATAACCCCCCTCCCCCACTACAGTTATCCCCCCTTCTATAAACCCCCCCTCCCCCACTACACTTATCACCCCACTTCTATCACCCCCCTCCCCCACTACACTTATCACCCCTTCTATAACCCCCCTCCCCACTACAGTTATCCCCCCTTCTATAACCCCCCTCCCCCACACAGTTATCACCCCTTCTATAACCCCCCGCCCCCACTACACTTATCACCCCTTCTATAACCCCCCTCCCCCCCCACACTTATCACTGCTTCTATATCCCCCCTCCCCCACTACACTTTAAACCCCCCCCCCCTCCTCCCCCACTACACTTATAACCCCCCTTCTATAACCCCCTTCCCCCCCCCACTACACTTATCACCCCTTCTTCTATAACCCCCCTCCCCACTACACTTATCCCCCCTTCTATAACCCCCCTCCCCCACTACACTTATCACTGCTTCTATAACCCCCCTCCCCCACTACACTTATCGCCCCTTCTATAACCCCCCTCCCCCACTACACTTATCACCCCTTCTATTACCCCCCGCCCCCCCACTACAGTTATCCCCCCTTCTATAACCCCCCTCCCCCACTACACTTATCACCCCTTCTATAACCCCCTCACCCCACTACACTTATCACCCCTTCTATAACCCCCCTCCCCCACTACACTTATCACCCCTTCTATAACCCCCCTCCCCCACTACACTTAACCCCCCTTCTATAACCCCCTTCCCCCACTACCTATCACCCTTCTATACCCCCCCCCCTCCCCCACTACACTTATCCCCCCTTCTATAACCCCCCCTCCCCCAACTACACTTATCACCCCTTCTATAACCCCCACACCCCACTACACTTATCACCCCTTCTATAAACCCCCCTCCCCCACTACACTTCATCCCCCCTTCTAATAACCCCCCTCCCCCCACTACACTTATCACCCCTTCTATAACCCCCCTCCTCCACTACACTTATCACCCCTTCTATAACCCCCCTCCCCCACTACACTTAATCACCCCTTCTATAACCACCCCCTCCCCCACTACACTTATCACCCCTCTATAAACCCCCCTCCCCCACTACACTTAGCCCCCCTTCTATAACCCCCCTTCCCCCCACTACACTTATCACCCTTCTATAACCACCCCTTCCCCCACTACACTTATAACCCCTTCTATAACCCCCCCTCCCCCACTACACTTATCCACCCTTCTATAACCCCCCTCCCCACACTACACTTTATCACCCCTTCCTATAACCCCCGCCTCCCCACATACACTGTTCACCCCCTTCTATAACCGCCCCCTCCTCCACTACACTTACTCACCCATTCCTATTACCCCCCTCCCCCCACTACACTTATCAACCCCTTTCTATAACCCCCCTCCCCCACTACACGTGCCCCCCATTCTATAACCCCCTCCCCGTTCCACTACAACTTATCACCCCTTCTAATAACCCCCCTCCCCCACTACCACTTATAACCCACTTCTATAAACCCCCCTCCCCCACTACACTTTATCCCCCCTTCTATAACCCCCCCTCCCCCACTACACTTATCACCCCTTCTATAACCCCCCTCCCCCCACTACACTTATCACACCCTTCCTATAAACCCCCCTCCTCCACTACCCACTAATCACCACCTTACTATATACCCCCCTCCCCCACTACAACTGATCAACCCCGTCTATATAAACCCCCTCGCCCCCACTACACTTATCACCCCTTCTATAACCCCCCTCCCGCCACTACCACTTATCACCCCTTCTATAACCCCCCCCCACTACACTTACCACCCTTCTATAACCCCCCTCCCCCACTACACTTAACACCCCTTCTATAACCCCCCTCACCCCACTACATTTACCACCCCTTCTACCCCCCCCCCCAAAACCCCCCCCCCTTCCCCTCCTTCATCCCGGCGTGACAATGGGGGACAAATGAGAGAGAGAGAGAGAGGGGGGGGGGGAGGACTGTAGACAAATGGATCACACATATTGTCCCTTTCATTGTTATTGGGCACAGCTTGGGGGGGGGGGTAGGAGGGGAGGGGGAGGAGCGGGGGTTGTGGGGAGGGGAAGGGGGGGATGATAAGGGAGTGGGGGGGGGGGGGGGAGGGAGAGTGTCTATTAATATGGCTTCATATATATACCTTCTTCATACCATTAAGGGGAGGAAGACCGGGTTTCTGGACCCCCTTCTCCCTAATGTTTAACCCCACTAGTTTTGAGATTATAAGACGTTTGGCCCATTAGTTTGGCGATTTTAACACCTTTCACCCCATTTCGTTGTCAATTTTAAGACCTTTCGTGCCATTTAGGTGTCGATTATGTCCTGGCGAGCGATAGC
>CM064538.1:3779421-3897078 GCA_032716605.1 Paralithodes platypus | reverse complement strand
GCCTGCAATTTTAAGAGGAACCGGCCTTCGGCCAGGACATTATTCTACCGAAAAATGTACAAAATTAACTTGAAGGGGGGTCTAGGGGGTGTTTTTCTAAGCTTGATGGAGGTCTAGGGAGGAAACTAAACAAATATATGACTAAATGAATTAATAGACCAAACAAACGGCCAGCCTCCCTTTAGTATACACCAGATGATATTATACACCTGTTTCATACCATATCAATACACCAGATGATTAAATATACCTTTATACCCTATATATACACCAGATGATTGTATATACCTTATATATAAACCAGATGATTGTATATACCTTATATATACACCAGATGATTGTATATACCTTATATATACACCAGATGATTGTATATACCTTATATATACACCAGATGATTGTATATACCTTAATATACACCAGATGATTGTATATACCTTATATACACCAGATGATTGTATATACCTTATATATACACCAGATGATTGTATATACCTTATATATACACCAGATGATTGTATATACCTTATATATACACCAGATGATTGTATACCTTATATATACACCAGATGATTGTATATACCTTATATATACACCAGATGATTGTATATACCTTATATATACACCAGATGATTGTATATACCTTATATATACACCAGATGATTGTATATACCTTATATATACACCAGATGATTGTATATACCTTATATACACCAGATGATTGTATATACCTTTATACCTTATATATACACCAGATGATTGTATATACCTTTATACCTTATATATACACCAGATGATTGTATATACCTTATATATACACCAGATGATTGTATATACCTTATATATACACCAGATGATTGTATATACCTTTATACCTTATATATACACCAGATGATTGTATATACCTTTATACCTTATATATACACCAGATGATTGTATATACCTTATATATACACCAGATGATTGTATATACCTTTATACCTTATAATACACCAGATGATTGTATATACCTTTATACCTTATATATACACCAGATGATTGTATATACCTTATATATACACCAGATGATTGTATATACCTTTATACCTTATATATACACCAGATGATTGTATATACCTTTATACCTTATATATACACCAGATGATTGTATGTACCTTTATACCATATATACACCAGATGATTGTATATACCTTTATACCTTATATATACACCAGATGATTGTATATACCTTTATACCATATATATACACCAGATGATTGTATATACCTTTATACCTTATATATACACCAGATGATTGTATATACCTTTATACCATATATATACACCAGATGATTGTATATACCTTTATACCTTATATATACACCAGATGATTGTATATACCTTTATACCTTATATATACACCAGATGATATTATATACATTTTTCATACCATTTGTATCGCCTTGTTTTTTGGCAGTGTATGTTGAATGAAGCGCTGTTGTTTAGGGGGGGGGGGTGATCTGTTTTTTTTTATTTCTGTCCTTTTCTCTCTTTCTCTGGCTTGTATCCATTCGGCCCCATTCAGCCAACTATGTTAAGACGTTTATCCCCATCTAGGTGTCAATTTCTTCCTGGCGAGCGATAGCGAGCCAGCATTATATGAAGAAATCCGGCTTCGCCGGAGACATTTTTCTATCGAAAAATGTACAAATTTAGCCTGCTGTCAAACAAAAATAAAAAATATGCTAGCTCGCTACCGCTCACCAGTAAAAAATGGACACCTGGATGGGGATAAACGTCTTAAAACAGTAGGCTGAATGGGGCCAAATGGATACAAGCCAGAGAAAGATAGAAAAGGACAGAAATAATCAAAACCAGGTGACCCCCCTTAATGCGTGTTTAGAGGCAGGTATTAATTTGTGCCGGCCTGGGAGTTAATTAAGCTGGAACACACCTTAGGCCTTTAATGGAATAATGTTGTATCTCTTTACCAGGCCAGAGAGAGAGAGAAGGAGTGAGAGTGTGTGAGAGAGAGAGAGAGAGAGAGAGAGAGAGAGTGTGAGAGAGAGAGAGAGAGAGAGTGTGAGAGTGAGAGTGTGTGAGAGAGAGAGTGAGAGTGTGAGAGTGAGAGTGAGTGAGAGTGTGTGAGAGAGAGAGTGAGTGAGAGTGAGAGAGAGTGTGAGAGTGAGAGAGAGTGTGAGAGTGAGAGAGAGAGAGAGAGAGGGGGGGAGGGGGGGAG
Organism: Paralithodes platypus; assembly: GCA_032716605.1. Classification (NCBI taxonomy): domain Eukaryota; kingdom Metazoa; phylum Arthropoda; class Malacostraca; order Decapoda; family Lithodidae; genus Paralithodes; species Paralithodes platypus. The sequence continues at coordinate 3,894,860 of CM064538.1, read as the reverse complement.
GATTGTAGTAAATTTGCGCAGTGAGTGTAAATGATAAGTGTGTGACATACTGATATATATATATAGATATATACTGTACATATATGTGTGTGTGTGTGTGTGTGAGAGCTAAATTTAACCCTAACAGTGTGGTATGCTTTTTTAGTGTACTGAAATGGATAGGAGGAGGAGGTGTTTGTGAGACCTAGCTGGGTTACTCTCTGTGTAGTTGAGGCACAAATAGAAACAGTGAGGGAGGCCAGACAAATTAAACAGGAGTTCCAGCAACTCCTTATCACTTCCATGGATTGGTAGAGTAGAGTGATCGATTTGACCCAAGGAGGTGAATTGAGCTGAACAGTTAACCCTTTCAAGCTCCAATACGCATTTCTGTTCTGTTTTCTGGTAATTATTAGACGATTTTATTCAGATTAGGAAGGTTATATGGAAGTCAGAGGGTTGATTGAGAGAGTCTTTACCCTTTTAATACCCACAGATCCTTCCTAAGCTGCATAAAATCGTCTAATGATGGCCAAAATAAATTGCTGAAACGCGTCAGAGCTTCAGAGGGTTAAGCTAGCAATGAAATCAGACTAGTTTACAGATTTTAAGACCTTAGCCTCATTAGTTAGCGATTTTAAAAAGTTTCACCCCATTTTCTTGTCAATATTAAGACTTTTCGTGCCATTTAGGTGTCGATTTTTCCTGGCGAGCGATAGCGAGCGTGTAATTTTAAGAGGAACTTGCCTTTGGGTGTTGGGGGTGGGTTTTTTTGTAGATATTTATCTTGAAGGGGGTCTAGGGGGTGTAATTTTAAGCTTGCTGGAGGTCTAGGGAACAAACTAAATACCTCCCCTTAACCCCTTCACCACCACGACGTAATTTTCATCGTTTTCTGGTTACCATTAGACGATTTTCTTTAGTTTATGATATTCCTCAAGGACTAAAATGGGACAATACGGTCTGAATACACCCTTTACACCCAATACACCCTCTCAATACACCCTTTACACCCAATACACCCTCTCAATACACCCTTTACACCCAATACACCCTCTCAATACGGTCTCAATACACCCTTTACACCCTCTCAATACGGTCTCAATACACCCTTTACACCCTCTCAATACGGTCTCAATACACCCTTTACACCCAATACACCCTCTCAATACGGTCTGAATACACCCTTTACACCCAATACACCCTCTCAATACGGTCTCAATACACCCTTTACACCCAATACACCCTCTCAATACGGTCTCAATACACCCTTTACACCCTCTCAATACGGTCTCAATACACCCTTTACACCCAATACACCCTCTCAATACGGTCTCAATACACCCTTTACACCCAATACACCCTCTCAATACGGTCTCAATACACCCTTTACACCCTCAACGGTCTCAATACACCTTTACAATACCCTTCATACGGTCTGAATACACCCTTTTAGTAACGTAGGTCCTTCTTAAACTGTTTAAAATCATCATCTCCTTTTACACAGCATCAAAGGTCAAAAGATGTTAAGGGGAGGTTTTTAGTTTGGTCCCTAGATATCCATCAAGCTTAAGATTACACCCCCTTGAGCCCCTTTCAAGATAAATTTGTACATGTTTCGGTAGAAAAATTTCCCGGCTGAAAGCCGGTTCCTCTTAAATTACAGACTCGCCAGGATAAAATCGACACCTAAATGGCACGAAAGGTCTTAAAATTGACAGAAATGGGTTGAAAGTTTTTAAAATCGTCAAAATAATGGGGCAAACGTCTTAAAATTAGAAAAACAATGAGGCTAAACATGAGGGAGAAACGAGTCAAGATAAAAAATCCCTCAAGTGGAAACCTCCCCTTAACTTTATTTTGGCTCTATATAGACGATTTTGGTCAGCTTAACCCTTTCGGTACCGGTGACGTCCCTTTAATCATATTCTGGCAATGATTAGACGATTGTATTCAGCATCGGAAGGAGCTCTAGCCATAATAGGGCTTCAAACTATCTTAAGGGGAGATTTCCACTTAAGGGATGTTTTTCTTGACCCCCTTTTCCCTCATGTTTAGCCCCATTGCTTTTGATATTATAAAACGTTCGCCCCATTAGTTTAGCGATTTAACTTTCACCCCATATTAAGACCTTTCGTGCCATTCAGGTGTCGATTTTATCCTGGCGAGCGATAGCGAGCCTGTAATTTAAGAGGAACCGGCCTTTGGCCGGGAAATTTTTCTACCGAAAAATGTACAAATTTATCTTGAAAGGGACTCAAGGGGGTATAATTTTAAGCTTGATGGAGGTCTAGGGAACAAACTAAATACCTCCCCTTAACCAACCCATTTTAACTGCCACAGATCCTTCTTAAGCGGCATAATATCGTCCAAATATAACTACAATAAAGTATAACTCACGTCGCTGGTACTCAAAGGCTTCGAACTATCTCAATTAACCCTCTATGCTGCCACAGATCCTTCTTAAGCTGCACAAAATCGTCTAAACATACCTGGTACTAAAAGTAAAAAGACGTCGCCGGTGTAAAACGGGTTAAGTGTATATTTGTTAACAATTTTGCGTTCGTGTTTTTTTACTGTGAACAGAAATTAAATAATTAGCGAAATGTAATTGACTTATGCAATAAATGAATGTGATGACTCCATAACCTTCCAATATAATCATGGTAATAATCCTTCAAACTTCAAACTATGCCATCAACAATACCATCAAAGTCAAAAACACTCCCATCATATCAACAGCATAATATTAATCCAACCATCAGCGCTCGCTCTCTCTACCTCCCCCTCTCTCTCTCTCTCTCTCTCTCTCTCTCTCTCTCTCTCTCTCTCTCTCTCAAACCATCATTCTCCTCTCTCTCTCTCTCTCTCTCTCTCTCTCTCTCTCTCTCTCTCTCTCTCTCTCCCCGCGAGGTGGTACAACTTTTCCTGTCTCAAGTAAGTCAATTAAGGAAGAGGCCCGGGCATTCAAATTTGCTTGATAATTAATCTAGAAACTCATTAGAGACGCTAATTAATTCGCCTGTTAAGTCATTTGGAGAGGCGCGCGGGAAAGGGGGAGGAAAGCGCGGGAAAATATCGCGCCAAAAGGTCGAAATTGCGCGGGAAACAGGCTGGGAGGACCGGGCGTATGGTTCTCTCGCGGCTTAGCACTCTCTGCACTCTCGCTCTTCAATTAAGCTCCTGTCACAATAGTATGGCACTCACGGCATAAACGACCTATTATCATATTCAAGAGTCTGTGTGTGTGGATCGAGGAGAGAGAGAGAGAGAGAGGGGGGGGGGGGGGGGAGATAGATGATAGCAAAGAGAGAGGTGGATTGCAGAGGATGGATGAATGCAGAGAGGGTGAGTAAAGAGATGGAGATAGGAGGAAGGGATTGATGATTGCACAGAGATTGGGTGAGGAGACAGATTGGAGAGGATTTATGATGGAAATGGAAGAGAGGAAGTAAAAAAAGGAACAAAGGAAGTCAAGCAACAACAGTACTAGCGACCTCTCGAGGTTACTTGCCCTCTAAATCACTGCTGTTCAACGTGTCCAACAGTGGGTAAGGGACAATTGTAAAGGGAAGCACTGCCTTAAGACCCATGTCCTTGGCAGGGCTAAGAAATGTTAGTAGGGAATTATTTGGGTTAATAACATAACATGATGAATCTGAAAAAAAAGGTAATTAATTTACAAATGCAATTAGTCGCGGGTTTAAGGCGAGGTGCTTGTCTAGGCGATGTTTAAAGGAATCAACGGTGCTGCAGTCTATAACATCTCGAAGAAGCCCATTCCACAAGACTAGTTCACAACTCGATTGAAGAAGAAATTCTCAGACTCGTGCAAGTAAAAAGATTTACCAATAACTTTGCAACCATTTCCCGCGTGTAGTTTGACTGGTCGATCGTAAATTACTTATTACAGTTTATATTGTCGATGCCTTTGATGATTTTGAAGACTTGAATTAGGTCACCTCTTATTCTGCGCTGGATTAAAGGAAATAAACTGAATTCTCTAATATGATCCTTGTATGGTTTGTTTCTTAGATGAGGTATCATTTTTGGTAACTCTACGTTGAACTCGTTCAAGTTATCGATATCTTTTTGGTAGTAGGGGCACCAGGATTGAACACAATATTCCAGAAGAGGACGGACTAGGGAATTGTAAAGTGTGAGGAATACATCTTTGGATTTATGCTCGAATGACCTGCCTATAAAGCCAATTATTTGATTTGCCTTCTTAACAACTTCTGAACATTGTTGACTGGGTTTTAGGTTACTCGATATTGTTACTCCCAAATCAGTTTCTCTGTCTACACTCTTAAGCTGAGTGCCATTCATTGAATAGTTTGCTTTCTCATTTTGGGTCCCGATATGGAGTATTTTACATTTATCCGCATTAAAACTCATTTGCCAAATTTGAGCCCAACTTGACAGCTTATCTATGTTATTTTGCATATCTTCTACATGTTTGTTTGAGAGTACAGTATTTCCAATTTTTGGATCGTCTGCAAACTTTGAGATTGTACAGGTGAGGCCCTCATCTATGGCATTTATATATACTAGGAAGATAACTGGCCCTAGAACCGATCCTTGGGGTACCCCGCTAGTTACATTGGTAAATTTCGGTGCTTTGCTACCCTTTGCTTTCTTTCACTGAGCCAATTTTCCATCCATCTCAACACTCCCCCTTGTGTTCCATGTGCTATTAATGTTATCAATAAAGCATTGTGGGGAACTTTGTCAAAGGCCTTTTGAAAATCAAGGTATATAATATCTACAGCTTTACTCTCATAGGCTATAGGTTGAGAATATTGTGGAAGTTTAAGAGGATTATTAAGCAGGAGCGTTTATTACGAAAGCCGTGTCGAGTATCTTTAAGTACGTTAGTTTCCTCTTAAGTGAGTTACGAGTCTGTCTCTTATGAGTGTTAATAGCATTTTGCATACAACTGAGGTTAGGCTAATTGGACGATACCGGTAGTTAATAAGTACAGATTTGCTGCGTTTTTTTAGTATCGGTGTTACACGTTAGCGAGCTTCCACTCGTCAGGCATAGTCCCGGATTGCAAGGATTTATTAAAACCTATGTCCGTGGTTTGGAGATCTTACATTTAGCTGCTTTTAAAACTCTAGGTGATATCGTGTGGGTCCAGGTGATTTGTTTGACTTAAGGGGGGTGACCTGTTTTTGTTCTGTCCTTTTCTATCTTTCTCTGGCTTGTATCCATTTGGCCCCATTCAGCCTACTGTTTTAAGACGTGTATGCCCATCCAGGTGTCAATTTTTTACTGGTGAGCGGTAGCGAGCCAGCATATTTTTTATTTTTGTTTGACAGCAGGCTAAATTTGTACATTTTTCGATAGAAAAATTTCTCCGGCGAAGCCGGATTTCTTCATATAATGCTGGCTCGCTATCGCTCGCCAGGAAGAAATCGACACCTAGATGGGGATAAACGTCTTAAAATGGTTGGCTGAATGGGGCCGAATGGATACAAGCCAGAGAAAGATAGAAAAGGACAGAAATAACACAACGCAGGTCACCCCCCCCCTTAAATCTGTCACGAGTCTGTAATATATTTAGTCCACCATTTAGGCTTACCATTATGGAATGAAGGCCGGGTTTTCAATGGTATGCACGCTTGCACCGCTTTGAAGAGAGAGAGAGAGAGGGAGAGAAAAAAGGATGGCTGCAGTGAGAGAGAGAGAGGGGGGGGGGATGGCTGCAGTGAGAGAGAGAGAGAGAGGGGGGAGGGGGGGGGGAGGGATGGCTGCAGTGAGAGAGAGAGAGAGAGAGACAATGGAGAAAGGGCAGGATGCAAAATGGACACCAGAAAGAGAGGGTCGGTGTCCAGTTGCTATCATTAATTCTCCTACGTTATGAAGCCTCGGACGGAATAAAAAGAACCTCCGAAATGGATACATCATTATTATTATTATTATTATTATTATTATTATTATTATTATTATTATTCATTACCGGTGACGTTCTTTTCATACATTATTATAAATACATTATACATTATTATACGATTTTATTCAGCAATTAACAGGCTTCGAACTATCTCACTTAACCCTTTTTAATACCGCAGATTCTTCTTAACCCTTTTTAATACCGCAGACCCTTCTTAAACTGCATAAAACTGCCCACATGTAGCTTGACTATAATTATAAAGACGTCGCCGGTACTGAAGGGGTTAACAATGGGATTCAATTTAGCCCGAGACAGCTTCGAATATGTACGGTCGCGCTAATAAGTCATGTCCCAGCTGGCATTACGTTTGGCTTGCTCTGTGCTGTAGTAATGTCTGTCAGATGTTGAATAGGGTGGGTAAGTGTAGGAACATGTTTGTATATTTCACTCGATATGAAGAAATGAAGCTTAGATATTACTGATACCAATTATTGATCAAAACATACTTGGTGCCGCGACATGACTTATTAGCGCGACTGTACGCACCCGAATTACTGGCCGGGACTCTACGTTAGCAGGAGAGAGAGAGAGAGAGAGAGAAGGGTGGCTGCAGTGAGAGAGAGATAGAGAGAGAAAGAGAGAGAGAGGGGGGGGGGGGAGAGAGAAGGATGGCTGCAGTGAGAGAGAGAGAGAGAGAAGGATGGCTGCTGTGTGTGTGTATAAGGGAACTGATAGATGGCAGCAATGAGTATAGGCGTTTGTATAATTGTGTATAATTGGTTCCACGAAGACCTGTACTGTGTGTGTATGTATGTATGTATGTATGTGTGTGCATGTTTGTGTGTGTATGTATGTATGTATGTATGTGTGTTTTTACGTGTGTGTGTGTGTATGTATGTGTGTGTGTGTGTGTGTGTGTGTGTGTGATTATGTGTGTGTGTGTATATGAGAGATTTATGAGAAAGGTTGAGGCGCATGGAATAGGTGGGGCGTTGTTGGGATGGATTAGGTCATGGCTAATTGGTAGGAAGCAGAGAGTCAGCATAAATGGTACGAAGTCAGAATGGGGAACAGTCAAAAGTGGTGTCCCCCAGGGATCTGTATTAGGTCCTCTGTTGTTTATTATATACATAAATGACCTTGATTTAGGTATAACTAGTAGGATAAGTAAATTTGCAGACGATTCCAAAGTGGGGAGAACAATTGATTCAGATAGAGATATAGAGTGTCTGCAAAGGGATCTAGATACCTTACACGAATGGTCAGTAAATTGGCAGATGAAGTTTAACATTGACAAATGCAAGGTATTAAAGATAGGGAAGATGCATACAAATGTTAAATATAAACTAGCTAATATGGAATTAGAAAACTCGAATTGTGAGAAAGATCTAGGTGTGTTTGTTAGCAATGATTTGAAGCCTAGACAACAGTGTATAAGCGTTCGAAACAAGGCAAACAGGATTCTCGGGTTCATCTCTAGGAGTGTGAGTAACAGAACTGCTGATGTTATCTTAAAACTTTACTTGTCATTAGTGAGACCCCATATGGATTATGCTGTTCAATTTTGGTGTCCTTATTACAGAATGGACATAGATTCATTGGAGAGAGTACAACGTAGAATGACAAAAATGATCCATAATATTAGAAATCTTCCGTATAAAGAAAGGTTGAAGAAATTAGGCTTACATTCGTTAGAGAGACGCAGAGTTAGAGGGGATATGATAGAGGTGTTCAAGTGGGTTAGTGGGATTAACAAGGGGGACATGACAAATGTACTAAAGCTCAGTGATAGCGAAAGAACTCGTACCAATGGTTTCAAATTAGATAAATTTCGTTTCAGAAAAGATATAGGCAAGTATTGGTTTGGTAACAGAGTTGTGGATGGGTGGAATGGACTACCAAGTGCTATAGTGGGATTAAAAACGATAGGGAGCTTTAAGATAAAATTGAATAAGCATATGGACGAGAAGGGTAGGGTGTGATGGGGGATCAGCAGGGTTGGGCCAATCAGCGCTCTGCAGACCCCCGTAATCCTGCGTTAATCTCTAACCGTTTTGGTAAGATGATCCTCAGGGTATTAGAGTGTTGAGCCTATAATTGGGGTTGTGTGGGACAGGGATCTGCCTTGCTTAGGCCAATCGGCTTTCTGCAGACTCCCATTTTCTTATGTTCTTATGTTCTTATCTGTATGTTTGCGTGTGTATACTGAATGTATGTACGTGTTTGCGTGTATGTCTGTCTGTGTGTGTGTGTGTATGGAGGTCTATGGGGCAGACTAGAAGGCATATTACACCGACATAGTGAACAAGGTATTAGAAGGTCCAACATTACGGTATTGTATTGTTAATTTGACGGATATTTTGTTGCAATGTACAGTCGTGGTCATAAGTTATGTGTATTTAATGGGCTTCTATATGCTTTACCGGGGCCATTTTCGCGAGGCCCTGAGCTTAAGGGGGGTGACCTGTTTTTTTATTTTTTATCCTTTTCTCTCTTTCTCTGGCTTGTATCCATTCGGCCCCATTCAGCCAACTATTTTAAGACGTTTATCCCCATCTAGGTGTTGATTTCTTCCTGGCGAGCGATAGCGGGCCAGCATTATATGAAGAGATCCGGCTTCGCCGGAGAAATTTTTATATCGAAAAATGTACAAATTTAGCTTGCTGTCAAAAACATTTAAAAAATATGCTGGCTCGCTACCGCTCACCAGTAAAAAATTGACACCTGGATGGGGATAAACGTCTTAAAACAGTAGGCTGAATGGGGCCAAATGGATACAAGCCAGAGAAAGATAGAAAAGGAGAGAACCAAAACAGGTCACCCACCTTAACCTCTTGAGGATTATGACTCATTTAGACAGTTTAGTCTGGTTATCTTTAGACAGTTTAGTCTGGTTATCTTTAGACAGTTTAGTCTGGTTATCTTTAGACAGTTTAGTCTGGTTATCTTTAGACAGTTTAGTCTGGTTATCTTTAGACAGTTTAGTCTGGTTATCTTTAGACAGTTTAGTCTGGCTATCTTTAGACAGTTTAGTCTGCCTATCTTTAGACAGTTTAGTCTGGTTATCTTTAGACAGTTTAGTCTGGTTATCTTTAGACAGTTTAGTCTGGTTATCTTTAGACAGTTTAGTCTGGCTATCTTTAGACAGTTTAGTCTGGCTTTCTTTAGACGATGTTATTCAAATTAGGAAGGATCTTAGGGCATCTGGGGGTAAAGACTATCTCAATCAACCTTCTGACTTTCACATACCCTTCCAAATCTGAATAAAATAACTAGAAAAATTGTCAGAACGCGTCATGAACCTCACGGGGTTAAATTGGATTTGATACCTACTTAAGTATTTTTTATGTCAATGCCAAAACATCCACAGCCCAAGTAATTATATTTAGATTTTAGTATACCCCATAACTAACTTATTCTGACAATAATAATATTTTTTTCAAATAGAGACGTAATTTTTGTGTATGGCAAATAAGGAACGCGTATCTGCGAGCTTGCATACATATATATATATATATATATATATATATATATATATATATATATATATATATATATATATATATATATATATATATTATAAACACCCCCACACCAGCAACAACCATTCAACTTCCCACAATAACAACAACAACAACAACAACACATACACAAATACAGCACCAGACCCACCCCCACACACATACACATACACACGCACACACACACACACACATACACACACAAACCACATCCCCCTCCCACACACACACGCACACCACCATGAGTGATTTACAATAGCATGGCGGCATCAGACCAAACAAAAGGCCCCCCTAACGTGAAGGCTCCTATGAATATTCAGCATTGTAATTGGTCCTCATCAAGTGCGGGATCAGGGGGGGGACCAATCAGAGAGAGAGAGAGAGAGAGGCGGCCGGCGGACTTGGCATATACAACCCACTTCAGCCCACACTGTTTATTTCGTGTGTGAACAATAATAGGTACTGTATGTGGAAGGTGAGAAATCTCGGAATGAAAGTTAAAAGTGCAATGTATCAAGGGATAGTTGTACTAACAGTGATGTATGGGGCTGAGACATGGGCTCTGAAGACAAAGGAGAGCAGAAAGTTGGATGTGATGGAGATGAGCTGCTTGAGGAGTATGTGTGGAGTGATTGAGGAAACTGAATGAAGAGATACGTAGGAGAGTGGGGCAGCAGGAACATTGGACGGAAGGGTGCTGTGTTGGTATGGACAGAAGGGTGCTGTGCTGGTATGGACAGAAGGGTGCTGTGCTGGTATGGACGGAAAGGTGCTGTGCTGGTATGGACGGAAGGGTGCTGTGCTGGTATGGACGGAAGGGTGCTGTGCTGGTATGGACGGAAGGGTGCTGAGCTGGTATGGACGGAAGGGTACTGTGCTGGTATGGACAGAAGGGTGCTGTGCTGGTATGGACGGAAGGGTGCTGTGCTGGTATGGACGGAAGGGTGCTGTGCTGGTATGGACGGAAGGGTGCTGTGCTGGTATGGACGGAAGGGTGCTGTGCTGGTATGGACGGAAGGGTGCTGTGCTGGTATGGACGGAAGGGTACTGTGCTGGTATGGACGGAAGGGTGCTGTGCTGGTATGGACGGAAGGGTGCTGTGCTGGTATGGACGGAAGGGTGCTGAGCTGGTATGGACGGAAGGGTGCTGTGCTGGTATGGACGGAAGGGTGCTGTGCTGGTATGGACGGAAGGGTGCTGTGCTGGTATGGACGGAAGGGTGCTGTGCTGGTATGGACGGAAGGATGCTGTGCTGGTATGGACGGAAGGGTGCTGTGCTGGTATGGACATGTTGAACGAATGGAAAATGTAAGGCTTACAAAGAGAATATGTGAGTCAGATACAAGGGGAGATAGAGGGGTAGGAAGACCTCCATTGAGAATGAGAGACTGTGTAGGAAAAGCGTTGGAAGATAGAGGAATGGCTATAGATCAGGCAAGGGAAGTAGTAATGGATAGGAATGAATGGAGAATGCTAGTGATTAAACTCCGGTCATTTGGGAGAGAGGGTCATGCGGCAGTTGGATTAGATAATAGTCCGTCAGGCGCCTGGCCAGGGGAGCCGGTAGTAATGAAGGGTACGCCTGGATGCATGGTGGGTGGGCTTGTGGTGGTGCAGCTTCGCTGCGGGTCTGCCTGCAGAAATTGGAGCCTCTCCGGGAGATCTGGGACCTGGGAATCTTTTGCTGGGGACCCCAAATAGGCCTAGGTCTCTGGGTATTTCTCCTGGCCGTCCTAGATGTGTGTGATTTTGTGTTTTGTTTTATTTTATTTTTCTGATGTGTTGTGATGTCCCTGTTCGGGCTCTGTCTCGAGTCGGCCACCCCCATGAAAAATAGTAAACACTGGGGTAAGTGCCAGGGTACCGCATATACTGTACATACATACATACATACATACATACATACAAGAGTTATGTTATCGGGCCTACTACCCTCGCACCGCTCCCATTTTCTGTTGACCATTTTGTAAGGAGGCGATGTATTTGATCCCACCCGCACAATATTGTTCAGTAATATGCCACGTTTGCACCCGACCACTGAAGCAGTCTTGGCTATCCTCTTTGAGGAATTGAGAAGCGTTAAGGGGATATCGTAGGTCTTAGCGAAGTTAGAAGAACAGGTGAGGCATTCATCCAATTGCCTGACAGTCACGTGTTATGTTACAAAGGGAAAGAAGAATATGGAGTTGGATTCTTGACAAACAAACGACTAACTGGTAATGGTTAACGGGAGGTTTCTAGTTTGTTTCCTACTCCTCCAGCAATCTTAAAATGTCACCCCCTTGACCCCCTTTCAAGATAAATTTTTACATTTTTCGGTAGAAAAATGTCCCGGCCTAAGGCCGGTTACTCTGAAATTACAGGCTCGCTATCGCTCGCCAGGATAAAATCGACACCTAAATGGCACGAAAAATCTTAAAATTGACAGAATGGGGCGGAAATTCTTAAAATCACCAAACTAATGGGGCAAACGTCTTAAAATCTCAAAATCAATGGGGCTAGACATGAGGGAGAAAGAGGTCAAGAAAAAAAAATCCCTCAAGTGGAAATATCCCCTTAACCCGTTCAGTACCGGTGCCGTCCGTTTCATCATATTCTGGCCACTATGAGATGATTTTATTCAGCTTAGGAAGGACCTCTAGCAATAATACGGCTTCAAACTATCACGACCAACCCTTTTAACTACCACAGATCCTTCCTAAGCTGCATAGTATTGTCGATATAATTATAGGCTAGAATAAGATACCACACACGTCGCTGGCACTCAAAGGGTTAAGACTATTTTAGTATCGATGCGAGAGGTGCAGGAATAATTATTAAGCTGTCCGTTTCTTTCTTTCTCTGGCTTGTATCCATTTGGCCCCATTCAGCCTACTGTTTTAAGACATTTATCCCCATCTAGGTGTCGATTTCTTCCTGGCGAGCGATAGCGAGCCAGCATTATATGAAGAAATCCGGCTTCGCCGGAGACATTTTTCTATCGAAAAATGTACAAATTTAGCCTGCTGTCAAACAAAAATAAAAAATATGCTGGCTCGCTACCGCTCACCAGTAAAAAAAATGACACCTGGATGGGGATAAACGTCTTAAAATAGTTGGCTGAATGGGGCCGAATGGATACAAGCCAGAGAAAGATAGAAAAGGACAGAAATAACGAAAATCAGGTCACCCCCCTTAAAACACGTCATAGTCCATGTAATCCAAGTATATGCACCAATGGCAACACACGATGATGCAGACGTTAACCCTTTCAAGCTCCAATACGCGTTTCTGTTCTGTTTCTGGCTACTATTAGACGATTTTATTCAGATTAGTAACGGTATATGGAAGTCAGAGGGTTGATTGAGATAGTATTTACCCTTTTAATACCCACAGATCCTTCCTAAGCTGCATAAAATCGTCTAATGATAGCCAAAATAAACTGCTAAAACGCGTCAGAGCTTCAAAGGGTTAAAAATTGGCATGATATAAAACACGATATGAAAATACATAACACAATTAAACAAAAATCTCTCTTGCTTGTATCCATTCGGCCCCATTCAGCCGACTATTTTAAGACGTTTATCCCCATCCAGGTGTCGATTTATACCTGGCAAGCGATAGCGAGCCACCATATTTTGGATGAGTTAGACGGCTATACCTTTTTCGATGGAAACATTTCTCCGGCGAAGCCAGATTTCTCCATAAAATCCTGGTTCAAATCGACACCTCTCACAAAAAAGTAGGCTGAATGGGGCCGAATGGATACAACCAACCCCCTTAAAGGGGAGATGGGTCGTGTTAAGCCCCATTTATTTTGATATTATAAGACGTTCAACCAATTAGTTTGGTGATTTTAACACGTTTGACCCCATTTTGTTTTCAATTCTAAGACCTATCGTGCCATGTAGATGTCGAATTTTACCTGGCGAGCGATAGCGAGCCTGTAATTGTAAGAGGAACCGGAACCTTTTTATACCGAAAATTTTACAAATTTATCTAGGGTTGTTTTTCTAAGCTTTATGGAGGTCCAGCGAGGAAAATAATATATATATATATATAATTAATTATAGTCTCCAAAATATAACCACTGCCCCCTTAACCCCTTCAGCCCCCATGACGTCTGTTTACCTTGGCTTCTGGATGTAATTAGATGATTTTATGCAGGTTAAGGGAGGGGTGACCTGTTTTTGGTTCTGTCCTGTTCTCTCTTTCTCTGGCTTGTATCCATTTGGCCCCATTCAGCCTACTGTTTTAAGACATTTATCCCCATCCAGGTGTCAATTTTTTACTGGTGAGCGGTAGCGAGCCAGCATATTTTTTATTTTTGTTAGACAGCAGGCTAAATTTGTACATTTTTCTTCATATAATGCTGGCTCGCTATCGCTCGCCAGGAAGAAATCGACACCTAGATGGGGATAAACGTCTTAAAATAGTTGGCTGAATGGGGCCGAATGGTTACAAGCCAGAGAAAGAGAGAAAAGGATAGAAATAAAAAAAAAAACAGGTCACCCTCCTTAAGGAGGATCTGTGTTACTAAGAGGGTATACTGAGGTCGTATTTACCCATTTAAGTCGCAGAGGTAGATTATAAACTAAAGAAAATCGTCTAATGGTGACCAGAATATGATGGAAATTACTGAAGGGGTTAAGGGGAGATCTCCACTTGAGGGATTTTTTTCTTGACCCCTTTCTCCCTCTTGTTTAGCCCCATTGGTTTTGATATTGTAAAACGTTTGCCCCATTAGTTTAGCGAATTTTGAACTTTCACCCCATATTAAGACCTTTCGTGCCATTCAGGTGTCAATTTTATCCTGGCGAGCGATAGCGAGCCTGTAATTTAAGAGGAACCGGATTTTCTACCGAAAAATGTACAAATTTATCTTGAAAGGGACTCAAGGGGGTGTAATTTTAAGCTTGATGGAGGTCTAGGGAACAAACTAAATACCTCCCCTTAAGCAGTTCGAGGATTCAGAAAAGGCCCTGCTCTTCTGTCCTAGAGTGTACGCCCTGACCTTCTAAGTTGTAGAAAATAGGACTTCAGAGGCTATCAACCCTTCGGGATTATTAAGCCAGCACACTGTACTGTAAATCAAGAATAACATCAGGACTGAAGCCCTTTATCGGGAACTCTTGTTCATTCCCTATCCAAGTTGTAGAAAATAGGACTTCAGAGGCTATCAACCCTTCGGGATTATTACGCCAGCACACTGTACTGCAAGTCAAGAATAACATCAGGACTGAAGCCCTTTTTCGGGAACTCTTGTCCATTCCCTATCCAAGTTGTAGAAAATAAACTGACAACCTGTGACCGTGGAGGGGTTCTATTGTTTTGAAATATCCCGCCGCTCTCGGTCATTGGCTATCACCGCCACCCAATCACCAACCACCACAGACGACGAGCCTCTACACACAAATATACCAACAACAACATAAATATTCAGCTCCATCACGGCTATAAAACAATTACACACCACATTCACCTCAATCAGAAAATATTAACTTTGGTTGTTAAGGGGACACTGGCTGTTTGTTTGCGATATAAATTCATTTATTCATATATTGTTTTTAGTTTCCTCCCTAGACCTCCATCAAGCTTAGAAAAACACCCCCCACCCCCCACCCCCTTCAAGATTGATTTGTGCATTTTTCGGTAGACAAATATCCCGGCCAAAGGCCGATTCCTCCTTAAATTACAGGTTCGCTTTCGGTCGCCAGGAAAAAAATCGACACCTAAATGGCACGAAGGGTCCTAATATTGACAAAGACTTGGGGTGAAAGGTCATAAAATCCACAAACTAATGGAACCAACGTCATAAAATTTAAAAACTAGTGAGGCTAAACATTAGGGAGAAGGAGGTCCAGAAAAACGGTCTGACCCCCCTTAAAAAGCCGGTCTGTGCAGCATTCATATATATATATATATATATATATATATATATATATATTGTCCCCCCCCCCACCGGTAGACGCGAAAAATACCGCGGAACAAGTGTCCTTTTTTATGCCAGTTTCCCATCTGCGGTAGAAATGGAACTCGTCGGGGAAAACGGGAAGTCAACACAAAAATAAAAAGAAATAGCCGGAAAACGAATTCTCACCGGGACCACCACCACCACCACCGCTCGGCTCGGCTCGAAATAAAATAAAAATAAATATAAAAGGGGTAGGAAAGCCATTTTGGAGAGTGAAAAAAAGGGCGGGAGAGAGAAAGACAAAAGCGCAGCGGCTGACGAGTTTTGGAGGGAAGGGTTTGGGCGGCCAGGTGGTTGACTGGTTGGGAGGTTGGTTGACTGGTTGGTTGGTTGTATGGACGACTGGTTGGTTGGTTGACTGGTGTGTTTGTTTGGTTGACTGGTTGGTTGTATGGACGACTGGTTGGTTGATTGACTGGTGTGTTTGTTTGGTTGACTGGTTGGTTGTATGGACGACTGGTTGGTTGATTGACTGGTGTGTTTGTTTGGTTGACTGGTTGGTTGTATGGACGACTGGTTGGTTGGTTGACTGGTGTGTTTGTATGGTTGACTGGTTGGTTGTATGGTTGACTGGTTGGTTGATTGTATGGTTAACTGGTTGGTTGGTTGGTTGTATGGACGACTGGTTGGTTGTATGGTTGACTGGTTGGTTGATTGTATGGTTAACTGGTTGGTTGTTGTTGTTGACTGGTTGGTTGATTGTATGGTTAACTGGGTGATTGTGTGGTTGACTGGTTGGTTGATTGTATGGTTGACTGGTTGATTGATTGTATGGTTAACTGGGTGGTTGTATGGTTGACTGGTTGGTTGATTGTATGGTTAACTGGTTGGTTGATTGTATGGTTAACTGGGTGGTTGTGTGGTTGACTGGTTGGTTGATTGTATGGTTGACTGGTTGGTTGGTTAACTTGTTGGTTGTGTGGTTGACTGGCTGTATGGTTGGTTGACTAGTTAATTGGTTGGTTGGTTGGTTGGTTGTATGGTTGGTTGGTTGACTGGTTGGTTGGTTGTATGGTTGACTGGTTGGTTGTATGGTTGGTTGGTTGTAT
This sequence comes from Paralithodes platypus, assembly GCA_032716605.1. NCBI lineage: Eukaryota > Metazoa > Arthropoda > Malacostraca > Decapoda > Lithodidae > Paralithodes > Paralithodes platypus. Next base: position 3,878,459 of record CM064538.1, on the reverse strand, counting down.
GGTTGACTGGTTGGTTGGTTGACTGGCTGGTTGTATGGTTGACTGGTTGGTTGTATGGTTGACTGGTTGGTTGTATGGTTTGTTGACTGGTTGGTTGGTTGGTTGGTTGACTGGTTGGTTGGTTGACTGGTTGTATGGTTGACTGGTTTGTTGGTTGTATGGTTGACTGGTTGGGTGTATGGTTGACTGGTTGGTTGGTTGGTTGGTTGACTGGTTGGTTGTATGGTTGACTGGCTGGGTGTATGGTTGACTGGTTGGGTGTATGGTTGACTGGCTGGTTGTATGGTTGTTTGTATGGTTGACTGGTTGGGTGTATGGTTGACTGGCTGGTTGTATGGTTGACTAGTTGGTTGTATGGTTGACTGGTTGGGTGTATGGTTGATTGGCTGGTTGTATGGTTGACTGGTTGGGTGTATGGTTGACTGGCTGGTTGTATGGTTGACTGGTTGGGTGTATGGTTGACTGGTTGGTTGTATGGTTGACTGGCTGGTTGTATGGTTGACTGGTTGGTTGTATGGTTGAATGATTGGTTGGTTGTATGGTTGACTGGCTGGTTGTATGGTTGACTGGTTGGTTGTATGGTTGACTGGTTGGTTGTATGGTTGACTGGTTGGTTGACGGGTTGGTTGTATGGTTGGTTGACTGGTTGGTTGTATGGTTGACTGGTTGGTTGTATGGTTGACTGGCTGGTTGTATGGTTGACTGGTTGTTTGTATGGTTGACTGGTTGGTTGACTGGCTGAAGTAACTAAACTAACGGTTTCTAAATACCCCTGATGGTAAAAAAAAGGCTTTAAAGTATCCCCAATAGGCTAAAAATTGCGTCATATGTCGGAGAGGGTTAACCACGTGGATTTACTGATTATATACTTTGCCTCGGTATATATTATGATTGTCTATACCTTTAAAGGAGAAAGTACAACTAAATATATAGCTAATAATACCAACCTTTGCTTTCAGATGTGCTTGTTTAGTGAAGGAGTCAACCTCCTCGAACCGTAAGTAAATTATGGATTTTTTTTATTTTAATACCACGAATTTTCCGAGTGTTTTTTTTTTATAAACAAAATTGTTCATTTGCATCAATATATAGTGTTTGTAATTAATTAGAAATCTCGGGAAAACCTATTTTCCCCATTAGGCCTATCGATCGATGTTGGCTAATGTCTTTTCAAATCACTATGGGGGGCATAGTGATTTGAAAAGACATTAGCCTAAACTAACAACCTTACCTAACCTAACCTAGTATTATGGGTGGGGGCTGCTGCCCCCACACCCCCGCTGGTTGAGTACTAATCCCTTGGTAAATCAAAACAAAACTTGGCTGTCGATTATACGAAGGTGAAAGAAACTCGATGAAGTCTACGTGTTTACTCTGCAATCTTCAGCTTGATTGTACATTGATAACGGGAAAGTACCGTATTGACAACCTTGTTACGAAAATTAAATTTTAATACCATACTTTTATATTAGTTTTTTTCCGAGGGTTTAACACATGTTCTATTATGATCTTTAGAGCTATCGATAACTGGAAGTACCGTATTGACAACCTTGTTACGAAAAAGACATTTTAGTACCATACTTTTTTATTAGGTTTTGCCGAGGGTTAAAACAAATTTTCTTATGATCTTTAGAGCATATAGATTCAATATTTATCTTCAAATATATCAAACAAATTCGTGGTATTAAAATAACATTGAACCTAAATTAGTAATTTAAACAAACGCCGTTAATAGACGTCTGTGAAGATTACTAGATAAATCTACAGTTATACTACCCCTATTTTGTGGCTATTCTGTTGGTACTAATGGGTTAATATTATTAGTAGTAGACTTAGTATGGTTTGATGATGCGCGGAAATGTATATTTGACTTGAAATAGATACATTGAAGTATTACAAACCGTCGCAAACCCATAAACAGGGAACGTGAGCAGGGTTTAGACCGTCGCGCACCCATAAACAGGGAACGTGAGCTGGGTTTAGACTGTCGCGCACCCAAAAACAGGGAACGTGAGCTGGGTTTAGACCGTCGCGCACCCATAAACAGGGAACGTGAGCTGGGTTTAGACCGTCGCGCACCCATAAACAGGGAACGTGAGCTGGTTTAGACCGTCGCGCACCCATAAACAGGGAACGTGAGCTGGGTTTAGACCGTCGCGCACCCATAAACAGGGAACGTGAGCTGGGTTTAGACCGTCGCGCACCCATAAACAGGGAACGTGAGCTGGGTTTAGACCGTCGCGCACCCATAAACAGGGAACGTGAGCTGGGTTTAGACCGGTCGCGAGACAGGTTAGTTTTCGGTTAGGTTAGGTTAGGTTAGGCTAATGTTAAAAATACTAAAATATAAAACAACAACCTGAACTCTTATATGGTTGGTAATACATTTTTATCAAAATACGTTTTTTTCGGTTTCTGCGTCTGCTGAACCATCCAAAAATACGCTAAAAGGCGTGTTTTGAAGGGAGGGGGAGGGGGGGGGGGGAGTATAACTGTAGATTTACCAGCTTAGAAAAACACCCCCTAGACCCCCCTTTAAGATAAATTTGAAAAAATTTCGGTGGAAAAATTTCCCAGCCGAAGGCCGGTTCCTCTTAAAATATCAGGCTCGCTATCGCTCATTAGGAAAAATCGACACCTGAATGGCACGAAAGGTCTTAAAATTGACAACGAAATGGTGCAAAAGGTATGGGCCGAACGTCTTATAATCTCCAAACAAATGGGGCTTAACACGAGGGAGAAAGGGGAGGGACCAGAAAAACCAAACCTCCCCTGAAGGCCAAACCAGCTATTATGGACCGCAAGGGTTGTGTGGTATGAGTCTCACTGTAACTCCTTGTAACTCCCAGTACACCTACTGTATATAACACTATCGCTATGTTCCCCCTGTGATGGAATGACTAGCTAATTAACAACTCCTTCCCTATTACTACCTCTCTCTCTCTCTCTCTCTCTCTCTCTCTCTCTCTCTCTCTCTCTCTCTCTCTCTCTCTCTCTCTCTCTCTCTCTCTCTCTCTCTCTCTCCACTTTTCGCTCACTTCTCACAAATCATGGACCGTCAGAGGTGGAGGAGAGAAAGGGGTTTAAATCTCTCTCTCTCTCTCTCTCTCTCTCTCTCTCTCTCTCTCTCTCTCTCTCTCTCTCTCTCTCTCGCTTACTTTCTTTTTCACTATATATAATTATATAGGTCTAGAATACAATGGTGTTTTCAAAATGTGTTGTATGTATCATATTTTCTGATATTCCGACCTTAATATATAGCCTACTCTGGTGATGCGTGATGTGATAACTGTAGATGATATCACGCACAATCAGATGTGGTGGAGTGGTCTTGCCACTGGACTAGTAATCCAATGGACCCGGGTTCGAATCCCGATTTGTCACTTGGAAGATATTATTGAGATGGAATTTGTGCTGTACCTAGTATCAGTGCATTACCACAAATCCCAACGAAACGGCAAATGAATACTCTCATTGTTCCCTGATTAAATAGCACTGTATCAATATTCTCATATTCAAAATATGCTACAGGGGGGCGATAGCCTAATGAGTTCATTGCTCAATAGGTGGCGTTCTGAGAGTGAGGGTCTGAGTCTAGGAGATGAGACAGTGAAGCACTGGAGCGAGGCAGCTTCAGAGATAGATCTGCTTCGAGCCGTGAGTGGGCAACTAAGCCCCATGCATCCTGCGAAGGCAAGATGGCAGGGGCTGGTTGCAGCTAAAAGTGCTTCACATGCCTCACCCCTAGACTGGAATGAGACCTCACGGGCTTCACCGTTCAATGTGCGGTTGAATGTACAGGTTCTCGGCCTATGCCCGAGAGGGAGTAGATGGACTATAGAAGGAAAAAAACTGGAATATAAGTTCTATATAACCTACCAGAAAATAATAAACTTACAAGAATGTTGAGAACACCATCGTCTTCGGAACGTATGTAACTACTTCATGCAAGGGTTCTGATCTATATAGATTCATTTGGGTTTTAGAAATCAAACGCCTACATTGCTGAGAGCTCTTGATATTTGTTATTTGGATATGCACAGACTAAGAGGTCAGCTCATTGAAGTCTTTAAAGTAGTTAAGGGGAGATGGTTAACTTTTGGGGCGATTTTTGCATGTATTCGTTATTTTTCTAGTTTCCTCCCTAGACCTCCATCAAATTTTGAAAAAACATCCATCAGATCCCCCTTCTAGATTAATTTGTACATTTTTCGGTAGAAAAATGCACCGGCCGAAGGCCGGTTCTTCCAACATTACAGGCTCACTATCGTTCGCCAGTGAAAAAATCGACACCTAAATAGCACGAAAGGTCTAAATATTGACGAAGAACTTGGGCGAAAGGTCTTACAATCGACTAACTAATGGGGCAAACAACTTAACATCTGAAAACTAATGGGGCTAAACATGAGGGAGAAAGTGGTCCAGAAAACCCGCCCATTAATATGATTGACAATGTGAGTTATGGCAAATTACTTAGCCTTAATATGGAAAAAAATCCCTCCGAAGTTGTAAATAGTTCTTCAGTAGAGCAGAACACGAAGTTGTAAATAGTTCTTCAGTAGAGCAGAACACGAAGTTGTAAATAGTTCTTCAGTAGAGCAGAACAAGAAGTTGTAAATAGTTCTTCAGTAGAGCAGAACAAGAAGTTGTAAATAGTTCTTCAGTAGAGCAGAACACGAAATTGTAAATAGTTCTTCAGTAGAGCAGAACACGAAGAGAGTAGATAGTATTTTGCACACTCTGCAATGCGTGCAATTCACTACACAATCTATCTCCTTTCCATTCCGAGTGTATCTCCCCAGGTTGGACCGCAAGGACTTTGAGATACTAATTATATTTGTAATTCTCTCATAGTTAGCCCCCTTCCTTAAGCCGCTGTCACACGAGCGATTTTTCCGTCAATTTTCCGTGAGCAAGTTTTGTCTCGTTATATTTCGGGACTTTTTTTGCACTGGTATCGGTAACTAGACTGAAGGTAGATTATGGTAGGCGGTTGAATTTTGATAAAGTGTATTTTTTTAAGCTGCCAGACCATAATTGCCCGTAAAAATTGCTCGAAAAACGGCTCGTGTGACTCCGGCTTTACCGAGGATGTATTTTGCGTCATTCCAGCTATATTTAGACGACTTTATGCAGCTGAGGATGAAACCGCGGTAGTTAAAATGGATAATCCAGATAGTTTGAAGCCTTTTAATTGCTACACATCCTTCCTAAGCTGGATAAAATCGTCTGATAATATTCAGTTTATAATGACAGACAACTCGGTATTAAAGGGGTTAAATTCAGTGTCACACAAGCAATTTCCTGTCAATTTTTACGGGCAATTGTTGTCTGGCAGCTTCGAAATATAAGAGCCATAACAATTAAAGTATCTAATATAATCTACCTTTGGTGTAGTTGCTGATTCCAATGCCAATTGCCTCAAAATAGTAAGAGAAAACAAACTCAAAGCCGGTATCACACGAGCACTTTTTCCCTCAACATTTATCCTCAACACTGGTCTGGCAGCTTATGAGGTAAACAGTTAAAATAGTTCTGCTACTAAAATTCATCTATCATCACTCTAGTTTCCGATATCAGTACAAAATAATCCAGAAATGTTGCTAGAAAAAATTTGATGATCGAATGTTGACGATACAAGCTCTCATGTGATACCGGCTTTACTCATCGATAATTGCCGGATAATTGACGTGTGTGATCAATTAATTACCCACATGGAAAATAAAACCGAATGTCTCGGACAGATCCGGCTCCGAACGCGGCAACAGATAAGGTAGAGTTTTGGTTTCATGACTTGATTAATATGCTTCAAGGCTAGAAAAAGAGTGACAGTCATTCTCTCTCTCTCTCTCTCTCCTTATTCTCATTCTTTTGGTTGTCGTATTCTCTCTTCCTTTCTCTCTATTTTCCTCATCTATTCTCTTCTCCTCCTCTGTCCTTCTCTTATTTTATGTCCTCCTCCTCCTCCTCCTCTCTTCTATCCTCCACTCCTTCATTTTCACCCTTTTAGTTATTCCCGCCATTTCCGCCATTTCTCTGCTCCTTCTCAATTGCATCTTCAATTTATTTTCCTCCTCCTCCTCCTCTTTCTCATCATTATCCCTTTCTCATATTGTTCCCCTTCGATACTTTTTTGTCTTCCTCTGTCTCGCCTGTTTCCCTCTTCTTCCTCCTCCTCCCTTTCCCTCTTCCCTCCTTTATCCTCCCCCTCTTTCCCTACCTATACCCTTCCTCCTCCTTTATCCTCTCTCCATCCCCTTTCTCCTCCTCTTCCCCCTCTACTCCCCCCTTCCTTATCCCTATCCTCCTCCTCCTCTTCCCAATCCTCCTCCTCTCTTCTCTATCCTCCTCCCACTCCTCTCTTCCCTATCCCCTCCTCCTCTCCCCTTCCTCCTCCTCCTCTTCCTCCTCCTCTTCTTCCTCCTCCTCTTCCTCCTCCCCCTCCCCCAGCATTGCCACTTCTGGGAAAACGCGAACTCCTCCTGATCTTGAACTATGGCTTTTGAAAATTCCGAAATTGAGGTAGCGCTCGCCCTATTAATTCGATAAGCGCGCCTCAGGTACGTATCCCACCCCGCACCGGAACGCGCTACTTCCGGCCGTTCCCTAGCGCTCCGTAAGGCTCCGTATGGCGTGTCCCCTGCTCGGGTTCGGGGTCGGTGTGGTTTCGAGTCCACGCATGGTTATGATGGGTAATTCGAGTGGCGGCAGCGCTGTTTTCGGCACGGTAAAAATGGCTATTCACAATGCAACGAATTAAGGGCATGAGCCGCGGGCTGCTGGGGGGTTGTTGTTGTTGTTGGTGGTGGTGGTGGTGGTGATGTTGTTGTTGGTGGTGGTGATGCTATGGTTATTGGTGGTGGTGATGTTGTTATTGTTGGTGGTGGTGGTGATGTTATGGTTGGTGGTAGTGATGTTGTTGTTGGTGGTGATGCTATGGTTGTTGTTGTTGTTGTTGTTCCCCAAGCTGCCTGGCCGAACAGCCCCAAGGCCCCGAGTAAGGCCAAGGCCATAAACGAGCGCCCCCACAGAACCCTCCCTGCCGACCACAATAAAGCCTGGGTGACCGAAGCCACTCCATGGCGGGGAGCTGAGAGGGTGCGTAAACGCCCGGGAAACCAAAGCCCCACCCAGGGCCCTGTGCCCCTCAGCAATTATGAAGAGAAAGTTGAGGGGCAAAGGAATAATGTGACACTTTAGCTTCCAATCTTGGTAGATTGGGAGGTCAATCCACGGAAGAGACGCCGTCACTTGAGATTTAGAAAATATATAAGTAAAAGGAACAGTCAGAGTAAGCTATGGGTATGGCAGAGATCGCTCAGGTCTCACTCTGATAGACCAGCCCATCGCCAATGATGCTATGGTTATTGGTGGTGGTGATGTTGTTATTGTTGGTGGTGGTGGTGATGTTATGGTTGGTGGTAGTGATGTTGTTGTTGTTGTTGGTGGTGATGCTATGGTTATTGGTGGTGGTGATGTTGGTGGTGGTGGTGATATTATGGTTGGTGGTGGTGGTGGTGATGCTATGGTTATTGGTGGTGGTGATGTTGTTATTGTTGGTGGTGGTGGTGATATTATGGTTGGTGGTAGTGATTTTGTCGTTGTTGTTGGTGTTCTTGTTGGTGGTGTTCTTGTTGGTAATGGTAGTGTATTGTTGTTGTTGGTGGTGATGTTATGTTTTTTCTTGGTGGTGGTGATGTTATTGGTGGTGTTAGTGAAGATGTTATGATTGTTGTTGTTGTTGTTGTTCCTCAGGCTGCCTGGCCGAACAGCCCCAAGGCTCCGAGCAAGGCCAAGGCCATAACCGAGCGCCCCAACAGAACCCTCCCCGCCGACCACAATAAAGCCTGGGTGACCGAAGCCACTCCATGGCGGGGAGCTGAGGAGGGTGCAGAAACGCCCTGGAAACCAAAGACCCACCCAGGGCCCTGTGCCCCTCAGCAATTATGAAGAGAAAGTTGAGGGGCAAAGGGAAAATGTGACGCTTTGGCTTCCAATATACAAACCTCATTAAGGGGAATACGGCGTCCGGCAATAGATAGATAGATTATTATTATTATTATTATTATTATTATTAGTAGTAGTAGTAGTAGTATTAGTGTTAGTGGTGTTGAAGTTGTTATTATTGATGGTAATGCATTACCCCTGATAAACCTTTAGACAAATAATGCAATCCCACAATGCACCCCTCTCGCCGTGTCCAAATACATCTGTTGTCGTAAACCCATTAGTAATTCTGTACACACCAATCTGTTGTCGTAAACCCATTAGTAATTCTGTACACACCAATCTGTTGTCGTAAACCCATTAGTAATTCTGTACACACCAATCTGTTGTCGTAAACCCATTAGTAATTCTGTACACACCAATCTGTTGTCGTAAACCCATTAGTAATTCTGTACACACCAATCTGTTGTCGTAAACCCATTAGTAATTCTGTACACACCAATCTGTTGTCGTAAACCCATTAGTAATTCTGTACACACCAATCTGTTGTCGTAAACCCATTAGTAATTCTGTACACACCAATCTGTTGTCGTAAACCCATTAGTAATTCTGTACACACCAATCTGTTGTCGTAAACCCATTAGTAATTCTGTACACACCAATCTGTTGTCGTAAACCCATTAGTAATTCTGTACACACCAATCTCATATCCGGATAGCCAATTATTCCTTCATAGCTTTTCCTTCACCGATGTATTGCTGGCGAAGTAATCTCCTGTTTTAAGTGTTGATTACATTTAAGAGAAATATTATGTTGGCTTGCATGATTGTAAGCTGTAGTTTTTATTAATTGTTTCTCATTGCTATAATTTATAATCATGTATTCTACTTTATGATCATATATCTGGTTATATACTATCTTACCTATACAATGAATATAGTAGCAGAAATTTCCATAACAAATATAATATCACGTTATACTAATTAACCCTTTCACGCATTAATGACGCAGAGGTTGCCAGATTAGCAATAAGAAATAGAGTTCTCTCACTCTTATAATTACCTCTCCAAATAATAATCAGTGTTCCTCAGAGCTTTCCCAGTGCATACCACCTCCTTTACGTAGGGCACGTGGTACCCGTCTTGCAACTCATTCCCACCCCTACTCTGTGCAACTCTCTAACCCAAGAGTGAAACGTTACTCTCAAACTTTCTTCTACTCAACAGCTGAGCTCTGGAAGTCTCTCCTTCTTCCTATGACTTAAATTACTTCAAACTCCGTGTGTCCAGGCATTTTGGCTCGATCGTCCCTTGATTTTGGCCCTGTCACTCTTTCAACTATGGGGGAGGCACTCGCTATAGGCAATTCTGCCTTTTGCCTCCCTCAATCACATAGAAAAAAGATAAAAATAAATAAAATTATTAGTTTCTGCCCACAGCTAACTCAAAGACAACTGCAGAGGTTGAAGTAACTAAACTAAAGGTTTCTAAATACCCCTGATGGTAACAAAGGCTTTAAAGTATCCCCAATAGGCTCAACACAGCTAACTCAAAGACAACTGCAGAGGTTGAAGTAACTAAACTAAAGGTTTCTAAATACCCCTGATGGTAACAAAGGCTTTAAAGTATCACCAATAGGCTCAAAATCGCGTCATATGCGTGAAAGGGTTAAGTGTCGAGTCGGCCTCTGAAGCTGCTTAGAGGCGAGTGTTTGACCCGCTACACAGCTGGCACGCAACATATGCCAGATCCTATTTACCTTTGAGGCGGTTTAGAGCCAAGGGGAGTCGCTGGTCACATGACATATACTGGGTGCCATCGGCATCTGAGGCCTAAGCAGAGAATGGACTCGCTCAGCTCACTATAGAAGTGATAGTCACACAACATATGCCAAGTGATAGCCACACAACATATGCCAAGTGATAGCCACACAACATATGCCAAGTGATAGCCACACAACATATGCCAAGTGATAGAGCCACACAACATATGCCAAGTGATAGCCACACAACATATGCCAAGTCCCGTTTGCCTTCTCACTCGCCTTGTTCACTCGACCAATATATTAGTAATGCAGGCGATAGTTACCCGATAATGGCCATATCCTGTCTGCCTCCAAGGCCATCTACAGGCAAGCAAAGCGAGCCTTTATTTAATGGTCTAGTAGGCCATATACAGTCAGTCTCTCTCTCTCTCTCTCTCTCTCTCTCTCTCTCTCTCTCTCTCTCTCTCTCTCTCTCTCTCTCTCTCTCATATAGATATACTGTATATATATATATACTATATACAGTATATATATATATATATATATATATATATATATATATATATATATATATATATATATATAAAGAGAGAGTATAGGCCTATATACAGCATGTATTATAATATATGTTTTACTAATTTTACTTGTATATCTATCTATCTATTGCCGAATGCCTTACCCCCCTATATGCCGTTGGCAATTAACAAAACGCCCCCAAGCGGACCTATCCCATGAGTACAACCCATGCCAGTTTATTTAAGGATATACATGACTGGCCGCTTAACTTAGGGTATCGCCCGACTCAGAGGCCCTTTGTCTATCCTCTCAGTGCTACCTTTCTACAGTGGTGGGAGGCTATAGTCCATTCAATATAGTTAGGCCAAATATCTTCACCACTTGTCTCTATAACTCCTAAACTAACTAAGTAATCGAGCTAATATTTTCACAATTTGGGAAGAGTCAGCCTGGGAGGAGGTGTGGATATTTACAGCCCATTTGCTGTAGCCCATTTTGAGTTACAGAGGTTAGGTATTACAATGTTTTGCCTACTTACAATTTGTACATATATAGTGAATAGTCCATCCACTAACCTGCTTCACCCTTAAGTACATGTGCTGTGTATATGAATACATATTTTCCGGCCGAAGGCTGGTTCATCCAAAATTACAGGCTCACTATCGTTCGCCAGGAAAAAAATCCTACACCTAAAAAACATGAAAGGTCTTAATATTGACAAAGAAATGGGGCGAAAAGTCTTAAAATCGACAAATTAATGGGGTAAATATCTTGGAACATCTGAAAATTAATGGGGCTAAACATGAGGAAGAGGGGGGGGGGGGACCAGAAAAACGGCCCCATCTCCCGTTAAAACTGGCGCCAATCCTACATCCGCGCGCGCCGTAATGATGAGGCCCGCGATCTTTTATTCATCCAGGACCTTCATTAACGACACTTTTAAAACAATACTCCGGAAGAGGAAGATTTTTTTTTTTTTTTCTTGGGAGTTTATAATTTCGGGAGGGGGAGGGGGGGGGGGGCTAGAAGGAATAATGGCGGAGATGGAGTCGGATATTTTATTTTATTTTATATATTTTTGTGTTATTCTTTTTTTTTTTTTTTTTGTATTAAGGGGGCAGTGGTTATTTTGGTCTGTTTATTTATATATTAATTATTTTTTTTAGTTTAGACCTCCGTCAAACTTCAAGAAAAACATCCACTAGATCCCCCTTCTAGATTAATTTGTACGTTTTTCGTTAGAAAAATGTCACGACCGAAGGCCGGTTCCTCCACAATTTCAGGCTCGCTATCGCTCGCCAGGGGATAAAAATCGACACCTAAGGTTCACGGAAGGTCTTAATATTGAAAAAGAAATGGGGCAAACCGTCTTAAAATCAACAAACTAATGGGGCAAACGTCTTAAAATCTCAAAACTAATGGGGATAAGCATGAGAAAGAAAGTGGGACTAGAAAAACGGCCAACCTCCCCTTAAAGCCGGTGTCTTAAGGGGGGTGACCTGCTTTTTGTTATTTCTGTCCTTTTCTCTCTTTCTCTGGCTTGTATCCATTCGGCCCCATTCAGCCCCATTCAGCCCCATTCAGCCAACTATTTTAAGACGTTTATCCCCATCTAGGTGTCGATTTTTTCCTGGCGAGCGATAGCGAGCCAGCATTATATGAAGAAATCCGGCTTTGCCGGAGACATTTTTCTATCGAAAAATGTACAAATTTAGCCTGCTGTCAAACAAAAATAAAAAATATGCTGGCTCACTACCGCTCACCAGTAAAAAAAACCTGGATGGGGATAAACGTCTTAAAACAGTAGGCTGAATGGGGCCAAATGGATACAAGCCAGAGAAAGATAGAAAAGGACAGAACAAAAACAGGTCACCCCCCTTAAGCGGGCCTGTATTTGATATTAGGCTCCGAGTCACTTTATCAGATTCAAAATATGAAAAAGCGAATTAAGGCAATTTTTTTCGGTCAGTGATAAGGGTGCCTACCTCGCTTTTTTTCTCTTTCTCTCTCCCTCTCTTTGGCTTGTATCCATTCGGCCCCATTCTCGCTTTTTGTATCTTTCTCTCCCTCTCTCTTTGGTTTGTATCTATACGGCCCCATTCACCCTACTGTTTTAAGACGTTTATCCCCATCTAGGTGTCAATATTTTCCTGGCAAGCGGTAGCGAGCCAGCATCTATATATTTGTGTTTTGACAGCAAGCTAAATTTGTACATTTTTCGATATAAACATGTCTGCGGCGAAGCCGGATTTCTCCATACAATGCTGGATCGCTATCGCTCGCCAGGAAGAAATCGACACCTGGATGGGGATAAACGTCTTAAAACAGTTGTCTGAATGGGGCCAAATGGATACAAGCCCGGGAAAGAGAGAAAAGGAGAGAAAGATAAACAAAAAACGGTGACCCCCCTTAACAAAATATACAAATAGATAACAAATATATAAGACTTAAAAATTCAGAGAGGGATAGGTAAACCGATAGAGAGGTGGAAGGATGGAGTTAAGTACTGTATATGCGTCAAAGCAGTGCTGGATGGCAGTCGACTGACTGGGGATAGAGGTGCATGGGGGCGATTCATTCGTAGCCACCCTTTTGGGGGTCACGGCGTCCGGCAATAGATTGATAGATAGACAATATAAACAAAAAATAAACCTTGGCTAGGTAAGAGTTAGTCTTTTAAAAATCGGACCCGAACCTAAAAGGGAAAAATAACCCTTTTAAATTTTTAATTTATATCAACCCTTGAGTATAAGCCCCAACATCCTAGGGTACGTTGTTGCTGAAGGTTTGTGTGTGTGTGTGTGTTCGCACATATTATGTGTGCGCGGGTATTGTCATAGTACACCGCTTTGAGTTTACTCAAGTTAACCATTAAATTGCATGGTTTTCTATGTAATACAAGTAAAAAAGAAAATTGTTTTTGACCCGTAACTTTAATAAAATAATATAAACGCTTTTCCAATTTTTTAAAAGTTTTTTGTTTATATATCGCTATTTCATAGTTCTTATTTTTGTTTAGTATTAGGCAAACAATGAACAATAATTGGTACGATTTTAGTTACTGGACACCTATTTGACAAGTACCACTGAGGATTTAATACATATTTGTTTTCGGTTTCCACGCATCCAACACCAAGCTACACCCTTTTCTGGTGTACGAAACACTAAAAAAGCAATGGAGACACTTTAATAATGATAATATGAGACGAAATATAAAGACAACTCGGTTGCGTTCGTGGAAGTAGCGTCGCTTTGTTTACTTTACGCTCGGAGTGACTTTCCCCGGTCCCGCCTTGGCGGTCGACTTCAAATGGCTAAGCTTATATAACCAGTTGTTGGGTCCATTTTTTGATCAAGACTTGCGTTATAGGCCGTGGGATACAGGACAGGGTTAAGGCCCCCCCCCCCCCCGTGAATTATAATAATCGTCATATATGTGGCCAGCAGGGGGCAAGTAAAACAGCTGGCCGTAGTAACCTCAAGCGTCCTGGGTAAACAAGCCGCGACGATCCGAAGCGACGACGGACTCCCCCCGCAGCCGATTTTCGGCCCTAACGCGCCGTTTTATTCTCGTCGAAAACCACATTTAAAAAGTTATTATATCGTTTTCAATACTATTACCGGACCAGAAAAAGGTGTAGCTTGGTGTTGGATGCGTGGAAACCGGAAAAAAAATATGTATTAAATCCTCGGTGGTACCTGTACCTGTCAAATAGGTGTCCAGTAACTAAAATCGTACCCAATAATTAAATAAATCATATCGTAAAAAGAAAGAAACACAAAAGCAAATTTATTGTTATAGCTATAGCTACGATCTCTTTAACCCCTTCAGTACCGATGACGTTATTTAAATTATAATCTGGTAACTATTATATTATTCTATTTAGCTTAGGCAGGACCTATAGCAATGAAAAGGCTACACACTATCTCAGTTAATCATTTTAGATACCACAGATCATTCCTAACCTAATAAAATTGTCTAATTGTTGTATGTAGCCTACCGGTAGCCTACATAAATTGAGGAAAAGGACGTGACCGGTACTGAAGGGGTTAATATTCTCTCTCTTGCACATTAGACGTATTGTCTGCCAAAGCTATACCCTATTCCAAATAAGTAGCCCAGTCCAAAACTCTTGACCATGATCCTCTATAACTCTAAAACGACTATACGGTAGCAATCGTGCGAATATTTCAACAATTTGGGGAGGGTCGGTCAGGGAACAGATGTGGAAATGTACAACCCATTTGCTCTAGCCCTTTTTGAGGTACAGAGGTTAGGAGTCACGATTTCTGGCCTACCTATTTGAAACAGGGTAGCCTATAACTGGTCCTTTTGAAACAGGGCAGCCTATAACTGGTCCTTTTGAAACAGGGTAGCCTATAACTGGTCCTTTTGAAACCGGGTAGCCTATAACTGGTCCTTTTCATGATCTACCTGGCCTTTTTATAAGAAGATTCCTTTTTTATACATAGGCTACATGTAGGCTATGTAAATATGTATTTATGTATGTATGTATGCATGTATGCATGTAGGCTATGTACTCAGGCACATGTCCCATTGCTGGGGGTGGCCGACTTGAGACAGAGCCCGAATAGAAACAACATTCAAGGGTTGTAATTCTCATGGGTCCGTTCCCTCGCCCCTTTCTCGACGAGTAGGCTATGATAATCTCCATTTTTCAATGTAGGCCTACAGTATGCATAATTATCTATTTGACCGGGGTCCACCTTTTTTCCCTCTTTATATGACGATCAAGCTTAAGATTGCACCCCCTACACTCCTTTCAAGATACATTTATACATTTTTCGGTATGACCGGTTCCAATCGACACCTAGAATTGGCACAAAAGGTCAAAAAGTCTTAACATTGACAGAAATGAGGCACAATTTCTTAAAATCGCCAAACTAATCGGGCGAATGTCTTAACATTTCTTAAGCAATGGGGCTAAATATGAGGAAGAAAGGGGTAGGCTACAGAAAAAGCACTTATGTGAAAATCTCTCAATTAACGACGGTTGTATAACAAATTATTCTTGTAAGTCAGTGTTTCCTCTCATACATATTACATCTGAGGTGAAGCTGCATTGATTTCGGGGGCTGATGAGTGATTGGTGCTTCTGAATGCTTGTGTGCTTGATGTTTGGGGCAAACTGAGACTACGTGTTCTCCTGTCACCTCGTTTTCCTTTCCCGTGTCTCTTGCTAATCTTCCCTACCTCTTGTGGGAGTAAAAAAAGGGGGGGGGGGTCTATTTGGTTGTATGTGTTTATATGTTACCTTATAAATGTATACGTGTGAGTTACTGAGTATTTTTAAATAGGATATTAGTCACATGTATTTATAATAGTCTATGGTGAACAGTTTTCTGTGAATCAGCAAACTACCCGAACAATTATTATTATTTGTGATTTTATTGCATTAATTAGTATGTTTCTACGGTTCAACATAATTATAAAGTATTTATTTGCCCCCTTTCATACAAAATATCAGTAATAAGATATATTGACCTATGAAAGTTGACATCTTGCTTACGAGTCGTTTTACAAGACACCATCTGTAGCCTACTATATGGAGCCAGCATAATCAACATAAACGAAACTGAAATTAAAACGTTACAAAAAATAGAAAATGGAGTACCGTATTATAGACTCATACTGGGAGCAGCAAAATGGGCACCAATATGTATATTAGAGGTGAAATAGGGGCCTCACTAATGAAAACGAGAATCATAAATGGAAGGTTACAATGTTTAAAAAGTATCGATGAAGGAGAAAACCAGCTGCTGAAAGAAATAGTGAGGGAAATGTGTGAGGATGATAGAAATAAATGGATGAAAGTGACAACAGCTTACATGAATGCTGTGGGAATGAGAAGAGAAAATATCATAAGCATGAAGAACACAGAAATAAACGAAGAAACAAGGAAGTGGGATTCTGCAAATTGGAAAGAAGAAGTAAATAGTAAATCAAGTCTAGTAATATACAAAAGATGGAAAGAAAGTATGATAACCGCCCATCTTCAATCATACTGTATAAGGCCGCCGGGAGAAGTAGAATGCACTCTATGTGGCCATGATTATGAAGATCTGAAACATGTGCCCATCAATAAAGAATGAAAGAATGAAAGTTAAAGAACTACAACAGCCATACCAAGAAGATGAACTGGGAATAATAGGAGATTATTTATTCAGAGAAGAAAATCTAGAAGAGAAAAGGGAGATTTTATATAAGATGTCGAAGAAGAGAGAAATAATAATTAAAAGTTTGACATCTAATTAAGAAAGATAAAAACCATTGAATGTAAACTAGGAAATATCAAGTAAACTTAAATCTTCAGGGAGCTGCCGTTGCTAAGGCGTTCTGCCCCTTGGAGACGACATCCGAAGACAAAGCGACCTCCAACGTTTGTTATTGTCACCGGCGAAGAAAAATCCTCGGAGGAGGAAATTGGTATAAATCACCATATATAGCCTACGAATAGGAAGAGGTAAATACGGTGTTCTTAGGTTTCTACGTATATTCCTCCTTCCTTACAGACGTAGGAGGCACCCCAATTTCGACACATTGCCCAGCATCCCGCATGTCCCATGTGCCTCCAACTCGATTTGGGAAGCCTAGCCTATGAAAATAATGTCGGTACTTAGGCTTGGCCTATTACCGAAACTACCACTATTTGTTTTTCAATATTTGATGGCTAATATAGAATAGGCTAAGGATGTTGCAAAGATTAAAATTTGTTTCAACCACCGGAAATGCATTTTATGTGCACTAGGCCTAGGCCCTATTTAAAGCACTGTAAACAAAACAAAAATATAGGGTCAATATTTACGAGTCACACCACAGCTGGGATCTAATTTTTAACGGTAGTTTTGGGTTCCTATCATTCTATGCTTCATTGCTATATACTTTTTATCCACCGGAAAATATATTTTTTTCTTGGCTTTTTTTTTTTTTTTTTAGCATTAGGCCTACCTAACCAAAAAATCTAACCTAACCAACCTAACCTAATAGCCCCCAAATACATTTAGGTTAGGTTAGCTTTTTAGGTTAGGTTAATGCTAAAAAAAATAAAAATATAAATAAAAAAACAAGAAAAAATAATATTTTCCGGTGGATAAAAAGTATATAGTAATGAAACATAGAATGATAGGAACCCAAAACTACCATTAGAAATGAGATTCCAGCTGTGGTGTGACTCGTAAATATTGACCAACAGCTTAGATACTGATTTCAATAAGTGAGGGGGGTGGGCAAGACCCCTTGGGCCCTTTCATCCCATCCTGTAGGCTATCCCAAGGCAAATTTTTTTTTTTTTTTTTTTTTTAGTCTGTAGGCCTAGGCTAAAAGGGCCCTAGGCTACTCTGAAAATGACGTTTTAAGATCGTTGCATAGCCTAGCCTAGCCTAATGGGGGAAAACAAAAATCCGGGGATTAAAACTAATTTAAACTAGCCTAGGTTACAGTAGGCTACTGTATAATGATAAAAACTACCGGGAAGGATGTAGTTACCGGGTGTACCACTACCGACATACAACATAAATCATCTATAAATACTTATACTGTAGCCTAAATCTATAATACTAGGTTAGGTTAGGTTGTTTGGTTAGGGTAATGTATTTTTGTATCCAAAGGCAGTCAAAATAGACGGGAACATGATGGGGTACACCCGGTAACTACATTCTTGCCAAACTACCTAGCCTAAAACCAAAAAGAATAACCATGGGAACAACTTTGGTAGTTTCGGTAATATTTTTCGGTTTAGGCCTAGGCCTATGTTATTGTATTTAGTTACTGTAGATTAAGCTGATATAAATATAAAGTTAAGCTGCACCAATTCTTATTAGGCTAGCCTATAAAAAACAAGTAAATACGAAGGAGAACTAGGGAATTAGGAAAAAAAAGGCTAGGCCTAGGCTAAAGCTAAAATTGATAAATCGATCGTAATTTGTTATTAGTTTGGTTTCCGCTTTACGCCTTTAAAAGCTGTCCCAGATTAAGAGATATGACTGTAGGAATCCATAAAAGAGTGAAATTGAGAAAGTAAATGCTGAAATTTTGATACAGTAAACCCCCGATATTTCGGATTCTTTTTACTCGGAAACCCGCACTTCTCGGAATGGCATAGGCCTCTCGAAGATGTCCCTGTATATCTCTGCAATTTCCGAGTTGGACGGGATTTGTGTCCGGTTTACAATGTTCTCTCACTCGGTTTTAAGTGATTTTAGGATGAATTGAATCCTGTGCTTTTAATTATTGTGTTAATATTAATTACTATGTACTGTACTGTACTGTCCCTGAAAACATAATAAGGTTAGTATTTGTCATTAATATGATGAATTTCACATGTTTAAAAAAAAAAATCCTAATTTTCTCTGGTGACGCAGACTTTCCTCTTCTAATTTGGAATTTTCCCTCTCTTAAGTCGGATATAGGCTAAGTCGGACTTCGGACATCTCGGAAAATTGGGCTTCTCGGAAGTGGTCTCCCCCCAATTAGTCCGAGATGCGAGGGTTTACTGTATAGGCCGACTATAGGGTATGGTATTCCAGTACAGTATTGTGAACATTCACTTGACGATCTTTCAGAAGAGCTTTTCCTCAAAACCTCCGTTCTCTAATGTTATGATGCGTGATCTTGGAGATGTTTTTCACTCTCCCGAGTCCTGCAGTGCTTGCTAGTAATTTGATGTCTCCTACATAATTTTTAAGAGCAGCAGGGTCTTTGAAAGGGGTGCAGCCACAGCGTGTGAGGTGAGGTTGAACGGTCACATTATGGAGAATGTCAGCTCATTTAAGTATTTGGGCAGTGTGTTGACACTGTTGAGTAAGTATGGGAGTACTGTATGGATGAGGAAGTGCGGTAGAGGGTGCAACAGGGGAAGAGGGTTGTAGGAATGCCGAAAGCAGTAACAAGAAGTAGTGTGGTCAGCATGGAAGTAAAGAAGTCCTTGCATGACCGTGTGGTATTCCCGACATTGACTTACGGGAGCGAAGCACATACGTTTGTGAAGCGACTCAAACCATGAGGGGTGGAAATGAGTTACCAGTACTTGAGAAGTGCGTGCAGAGTTACATGGAGGGATAGCCAGATGAATGAGGAAGTATGAGAGAGGTGTGGTGTGGATGTAGATGTGCTGGAAAGTGTGAAAAGGAACACCTTGAGATGGTTCGGCCTTATGGAACGTATGGGTAGCGAGAGAATTACTAAGAGGGTGTACGAGAGTGAGGTGGAAGTACAGAGAGGGAGGTGGAGGGATGGAGTGAAGAAGTATATGAGTGAGGCGGTGCTGGTTGGGAGGAGGGGCGTCGATTGACTGGGGACAGAGGTGATTGGGGGTGTTTCGTTCGTGGCCACCCCTGCTGCGATCACGGCATCAGGCAATATATAGATAGATAGGGGTCTGGCCCCAGGTTAGGTCAGGTTGTCAGGTTAGGCTAATGGAGGTTAATGACAATCAGACAATATTGTCGGCGGAGGATGCGGGTGAGTTACGTGTTTGGGTATTATTCTCCTTTTACACCGGGTCGAAGTTATGATCTATTATTTAGGATTATGTACAGTAGTAGTTATATTATGTACCGGTACTTCATTGGCATATACTGTACAGTATGTCCAAACCGTCGGTAATTCATTATAATATACTTGGTCCTCCATTATACAGGCCAATGTGTACTGGTACTCCCGTGTTAGCCAATCACTAAAAAAATGGGGAAGGTTGTACAGTACTGTACTGTACTGTAGTATCCGGGCGTACGAAGCCTATGTCATGATTAAATAGGTCGTAAAGGTTTCACTTTTTGTGCAATGTTATTTACCCCCCTGCTGGCAATATACAGTAAACTTTTGTTTAATCCGAAGGGCAGCGAGAGGCCCTCGTTTCGGAGTGGACATTTTTTCGGATTATCGGACTCTGAAATCCCTCCATGAACCTGTGTATTAATCACACAATAAACACATTGTAGGCATTAGTCTTCACCCAAATGACACAACACACATATCATATGTTCATGAAATCACTTCAAAAGTTTACCATTGTCATTGTAGCCTATTACCTACTTCAAAAATTCAGATTAATGGTCAAAGGAATCTGCTGATTATAAACGTAAACACAAATATGTCCGCATCGTCTACTAGGGTTTGTCTTCACCAACGCACAAAAACGATCCTATCTACCTCTGGTAATGCCTAACAACGGCATTTCCCTGAGAGGTTCTTGTAATTTTCCTTTTGTGACGTGCTCTGTTATATTATATTGTATTGAATAGCACCCTTGTCTTGTTGTCTTGACAAGCACCCACACACACTCACTCGATCAGCCAAAACATATAACATAGTAGCGTATTGGAACGTCCAAAGGTGCGTTTCAACTCAAGACTGAATGCGCTTGCAGAAAATGCACGGTGCAAGCCAGTATCATCGGAGCGTCCTCAGGATGCGTTCAAGAGCAAAACAATACTCTCTAGCAGACGATGTGTTGTTTACGGTTATAAGGTAGCCCAGCTGGACCATTAATCTGAATGTCTGAAGTAGATAATACCGCGCTAATACATTTTGGTAAACTTTTAAAGTGAATTCATGCCACCAATATCCGCGCTTCTTATGCGTTATTGAAGGACCAACTGTATATATACAGTGACTCCCTGAATCACTAAAAAAAAAAAATGGGGACTTTGGGACTTCTTGAAATTCGGACCATCGGGTGAATTCGGATTTGGCCTCAAATTGAAAAATTCAGACTATTGGGAGATTCGAATCATCGGTCGTCGGATTAAAGGCCTTTTACTGTATATATATATATGATGGACAATAAGTCCTGTGGAGGGTGAGGGTCTCCTCAACCTATTATTGTATCCCACAGCAGTCAAAATAGCCGGGAACGTAATCACGAGCGTGCAAATATTTTGTATTGCATTGGTGTTTTAAGATTGTTGGATAATATTTGTTTTGCAATTTCCGACGGGCTCGTCAAATAACACACCTAAAAAAAATAAAGGACAGTAAATATACAATACTTGCAAAATTCGTCCCCAGTGTAAAACTAGAAATGTACCCGTGTTTGTTTATGTCCATTTCGCCATCGCAAGAATTTTACCAAACTCTATCCCAAGGCCAACAGTATGTATGTATAAACTCAGGCATATACCCCATAGCTGGGGATGGTCGACTCGAGACAGAGCCCGAACTTAAATCACATTTAAAGTTTCAATTCTTAGGGTCCGGGAGCACTTTCGCGTGCAGCGTTCCCTCGCTCCTTTCTCTGTCTCTTCTAGTAGATAAATTTTACAAGGGGAGGAGGATTCCTAAACCCCTGCCCTAACGGTGAACTGCGTATTTGCTCGGGCCTTTCCTCATTTTTGCTTTTAAAACTAGGCTATTCCAGCAAGGTGTCAAACGAAAGCCGAGTCCTTTCTTTTTAGTCTTTATTGTCTATGCAAAGATAATATTGTGGTTTATAGTTCAAATTTTGTCTTTTGATGTGATGAAATGGCCAAAATAGTGCTATTTTCTGGTAATTTTCTTGTATTCCATCTAATTTTCATTCAAGTCTTTAAACAAAATTACTCTAGTTTGACACACTGTATAATTCCAGATTTGGCCTATGCGATATGGCATTAGAAACCTGTACAATATTTTGATTCAGAACGGAAAATGTGTGGGCATTGATGATCTTGTGGACGAGTGTTTATCCTTGCAACCGGAACCCCCGTCCAATGTTTTTTTTTTTTTTTTTAATGAGGGAGACAAAAGGCATAATTGCCTGCAGCGAGTGGCTCCCCCAGATTTCAACGCCGAAATCAAGGGACGTTCGAGCTAAAATGTCCGAACACACAGAGTTTGAAGCAATTTAAGTCATAGGAAGAGGGAAAGACTGATTCTGGGAGAGAGTTCCAGAGCTCAGCAGTCGAATAGAAGAAAGTCTGAGAATAGCATTTCACTCTTGGGTTGGAGAGTTGCACAGAGTAGGGGTGGGATTGTGTTGCAAGGCGGGTACTACGTACCCTACGTAGAGGCGGTGGTATACACTGGGAAAGCTCCGAGGAACACTGATTATTGTAGTAGCGATAGAATAGTGAGTATTACCTCGGTTGTCTGTAAAATGCTAGAAATACTCACAAGAGACAGACTTGTAAATCACTTAGAGGAAAATATCCTACTCAAAGATACCTAGCATGGCTTCCGTAACAAATGTTCCAGCTTCATGAACTTTCCTGGACTTCTTCCACGATATCCTCAACCTATATGACGAGAGTATAGCTGTAGATATTATATACCTTGATTTTCAAAAGGCCTTTGACGAAGTACCCCACAAATGGTTATTGATAAAATTAAAAGTGCATGGAATACAAGGGGGAGTGTTGAGATGAATGGAAAATTGGCTCAGTGAAAGAAAGCAAAGGGTACCGGTAGTCATAAATGGTAAAGCATCAAAATGGACCAATGTAACTAGCAGGGTACCCCAGAGATCGGATCTAGGGCCAGTGCTCTTCCTAGTTTATATGTATGACATAGATGAGGGCCTCACCTGTACAATCTCAAAGTTTGCAGATGATACAAAAATTGCAAATACTGTACTGTACCGGTACTCTCAAACGAACATGCTCAGTGTGTTCAGACATTTTAATTCTAACGCTTCTTGAATTTGGCTCTCTTTCACTCTTCTAAATTTTAGGGGGCCACTTGTTACAGGCAGCTTTGTCTTTTGTCTGCTTCATAATGTACACATGGTAAAAACTTAATTCTTTAGACTCGGGCTTTCCGGTCTATGCCATAAAATCGGTACGGGTTGTGTTATCGTGCGTATCACCTCGCACACTGTTATGTTTGTGTTTAATTTGACCTGTTTTTTCTTTCTTCAAAATTAAAGACGTAAATCATCAGAATAACCGTAACCTAAACTAACCTTGAATTATTAATGGGGGCTGCAACAACCACACACTCGCAGAATAGCCTATTAGTGGGGGTGTGGGTGCGGCAGCCCCCACTAATAATACACAGTACAGTACTTGTAGGATTAGGTTTTTATACCATGCCCGAAAGAGGGGTTATGGATCTGCGATCTTACTTTCAACCATCTTGATAATTTTACCAACACCTAAACTTCGTTTGTTGCGAAAATAGCCTACCGAAAGTATACCTAGGATGGGAATCGAACCCGAAACCCTTGGGTTACGAGGCAGACATCTTACCAGTTAGACCAATAGAGATATACTGTACCACTTGGCCTGGTTGGCTCGACTATATTTCCACATCTTGTTGTTCAGTTTATGCTAACCTGACCCTAGGTTAGGTTAAGAATATTTAGACGATTTATGATAATTTCGGACGAGTTTACCCTCGCAACCCCTGTTTACTCTTGTTATGACGCGCAATCTCGAAGGTGCTTTTCATTCTCCCGCAGTACTTTATGGTAATTTAACGGCTTCTATATAATTTTTATGAGCAGCGGGGGCTGGGGGGAGCAGCCAGGCAGCCCCCACTCCCAGGTTAGGTTAATGATATCGTTGGAGGAGGCGGGTGAGGGTTTGTTTACGTCCACGAGTATCCCCTCTAGGCTGCGTTCACATTCGACGGATGGCTCAAGTCAAAAGAAATACCAGATAAAAATCTATATACCCGGTAGGATGGTTGTAGTATAACAGGGCTAAATGGGAGTGATAATAGTAGCAGTATCACTCCACTGTAGGATGGTTGTAGTATAACAGGGCTAAATGGGAGTGGTAATAGTAGCAGTATCACTCCACTTCTACTAAAAATAAATTGCTTACATAATACAGAAATAGTGGTAGAGTTTTAGGTCTGGGTTCAATTTTGTCGGTAAATTTTACTATTTTTTGTTTAATGCTTTCTTAGTGTGTTTAACCCATCAGACCCGGCTATGTATTCCATAGCGAAACCCGGGGGTTTTGGCTGAAAAACGTCTATGCCTAGGCTACCGTATCTTTGTTATTTTGACTGCTTCCGCGCATCCCCAAGCGTAGATGTGTTTCGTACCTGTAGAATGGCGTTAACCTCTGAAGTGCGCATGGGGGGTATGAGACACCACACTCCTGTGCTGACGTATTTGAGCTGTTCCCATCACTAACGATATTTATTTTACCATAAATAGCATTAATACTTATCCATATGTGCCTATTATAGGTTGATTATAAAGGTATTAACCTGTTACAACAATAAAACAAGTGGAAACAGCGTTTGGATGGTCAAAATCGGCGATACAGGCCGGGAGTTACACAATGTATGGCTGAGGCAACCTCCCAGCCCACCACTTTTCTCCACCTCTGGAGAGAGACTGTCGATCGATACTCTCTCTCTCTTGCACTCGCTTGCTAACAGTGATGACAACGCCTTGCTACCAAGTCGCTAATGTTAGCACGAAAATAGACCACAGGAAAAGGGAATAACAGGGAAAATAGGTGAATGAGAAGGAGGAGGAAACTGGGGAAGGAGGGGAGGTGGAGGAGTGATATTTGGCATGGCCCAGGGGCAAAATAAAATAAAAAAAATAAAAAAATTAAAACAATTTTTTTTTTTTTTTTTTTTTTTTGTGATTTAACCCTCTCACCACGGAAGGCCTCTTGAACGCCCATAAAAAAGCATATAACAGCTGCCCGGAAGGCCTCTTGAACGCCCAGTGGTTGAAAGCCTGTGAGCTTCGTGTGCGAGGCGTCGGTCCGACGCATGTAAACAACAGCCGGCTGGACCGACGTCCCGCATCTCCGGCCACAAGAAGGAGAGCGTCGCTTGTTCGTGTGTGCCTGTATGTTGTTGTTAAGTATCGAAAGTGTGTAAAGTGCTGTTTTGGCCATAAAGTTATCTCCAATGAAATCATCATCACATACCAGTTGACTTAGAGAGCTCTACTTAATGCCATTCTAAAGGTAAATAACACAGCTATGCTTGGGGATGCACGGAATGAAGCAGTCTGATTAACGAATATACGGTAGCCTAGCCTAGACGTTTTTCGGCCAAAACACCCGGGTTTCGAGGAATATATATATAATACATAGCCGGGGCTGGAGGGTTAAATTGATTTTTTGTTTTCCCCTGACTCTTAAGAGTCTTCCCGCAGTCCGCCGGGGGAACTCTTAAGAGTCTTCCCGCAGTTCCCGGGATAAGTAGAGCTTTCTAAGTCAACTGGTTCATTTTAAGGTAAGCAATGGTCTTTGTTTATGTTTCTATTATTGTAGGCTTATTATAGCCTTTTTTAACTTTTGATTATTGATTTAGATCGAAAATGTGTGTGTCTGGACTCTGGGGCGGGCTGCCGGTCATATGTATTTTTCTCCATAAGTTATGTTATTCCTATTACTGTACGCGAATTCCCAATATGCACCACGCTTTTCCGTCCATATAGACGCATTTTGGGGGGTCTGACTGTACTAGGCCGTCGCATGAGGGCCATCTGTAGAGTAGGGTCTGGCCAAATTTTGCATCCTACCTTATTTTTATATATTTTTGTATTACACATCTCCTGCAGGAATGACACATACAGTTGTTGTTGTTCCCCAAGCTGCCTGGCCGAACAGCCCCATGGCCCAGAGCAAGGCCAAGGCCACAACCGAGCGCCCCCACAGAACCCTCCCTGCCGACCACAATATAGCCTGGGTGACCGAAGCCACTCCATGGTGGGGAGCTGAGGAGGGTGCGGAAACGCCCGGGAAACCAAAGCCCCACCCAGGGCCCTGTGCCCCTCAGCATTTATGAAGAGAAAGTTGAGGGGCAAAGGAAAAATGTGACGCTTTGGCTTCCAATCTTAGTAGATTGGGATGATCTCCCAATCCACGGAAGAGACGCCGTCACTTGAGATCTAGAAAATAAATAAGTAAAAGGAACAGTCAGAGTAAGCTATGGGTATGGCAGAGATCGCTCAGTTCTCACTCTGATAGACCAGCCCATCACCACATGACTAGAACCCAATCCTCTCAGCATCAGCTAGGAAAGGCCCTAGAAAGCCGCCTTTGGCGGGGGGATAGCTCCCCTATGTCAACCCCTTTCGGGGTTGGGCACATACAGTACTGGCAAGTAGTATACTGTACGATACGAACACTTCATTATGGACGATAAAATTCACAGATTCAGACCTGGACCTAATGCCAAAAGAATACCAGTAGCCTAAAAGTATGGTTTATTTGTGGGTGCATTTCAAAGTTTTAGTAGTTGTTTTACAATATTTACTATTTTCAAGCAATATTTTAAAGCCTTCCATGGACACTTAACCCGGGAACTGCCGGGAGACTCTTAAGAGTTCCCCCGGCGGACTGCGGGAAGACTCTTAAGAGTCAGAGAAACAAAAAATCAACTTTAAACATCAAATTTTTTTTTTTTTTTGGGCCCCTCGGCCATGCAAAATATCACTCCTCTACCTCCCCTCCTTCCCCACTTTCCTCCCCTCCTTCAGTTATCACCTATTTTCCCTGTTATTCCCTTATTCTGAGGTATATTTTCGTGCTAACATTAGCGAGTTGCAAGCAGGGCATTGTCATCAGTGTTAGCAAGCGAGTGCAAAAGAGAGAGAGAGAATATCGATCGACTGTGTCTCAGTGGCCTTGGGGGAAATTGGCGGGAAAGCAGGTTGCCTCACCCCATACATTATATAACTCGCGGCCTGTATCTCCGATTTTGACCATCCAAACGCTGTTTTCACTCGTTTTATTGTTGTTTCAGGTTAATGCCTTTATAATCAACCCATAATAGGCGCGTATGGATAAGTATTAATGCTATTTATGGTAAAATGAATATTTTAGTGATGGAAACAGCTCAAATACGTCAGCACAAGGGGACGTTTCTAATTACCCCCATGCGCACTTGTTAGGTTAATCACAGAGGAGCTGACCATTGCACCACCGTTTTCAGTTGATCCATTTTCTTATCATGTGCAATTTTGGATGTGTTTTTTTATTCTCCTGCACAGTACAGTACAGTATTTTGGTTATGCTCACGGTCACAAACATTACGTACGCATCTAATTTGACCGTTATTTTCGAGATCAGGTACTTGTGTTCGATCTCAAAACAAAAGAACTTAAAAACGAAGGCAGTCCATGACAGGGTCGCCCGGAATGACTCCATTTAGGACGCAAGACTGCAACCACACAAAACGGTCTTTAAACTTTTATAAATTTATGTACAGTATGTAGTGGACTTTACCCATCTATCTACTGTATCTATCTATATCTATATACTCAGGCCCAATCCCCACTTTTTCCTTTTGTGTGTGGAGGGGGGGGGGGAACTCAAGACAGAGCCCGAATAGGGACAACACATCAGAAAACAATGAACACACAAAAACAAAACATAAATTCACACACATCCTCATTGCTCTTGTAAATTGCAGATGGAAAGCAGTGGAGGACCTGCGGCAGATGAACCATTTACAAGAGTTTCTACTGCCTGGCGGACCGTTCGTACCGGAGGTGTTCAACGACAAAAAAAAAAAAGTAGCTTATTTGATTTTTGTAAGACCTTTCGTGTCATTTAGGTGTCGATTTTTAAAAAGACGTCACCGGTACTGAAAGGGGTACCGTGAACTGGGGCAAATTCGGACAATTTTTGTGTTTTTGTACCATCGAGTCAAGTTTTTAGTTCTAGCGAAGATCTTTAGTATTATATGTGAGGCTGGTCCACTAGTATATCAAGTCATAGCAGCAAGAAAAGATTAGATATCTATTATATACTGTACTGTACTATGAAATTATATACTGTACTGTACTATGATAATATATAATTACAGTGGAGCCCCTACCATATCTTCGCGACGGCAATCTTCGCTGTAGACACTAAATAGACTCAATTTCGCTGTAAATGAATCAAACTTCGCAAAAAAATACGAGGAAAGTATGCCACAGTTTTATTCTTCGCAGCTAATATTTCAATCTTCACGCCGCATTTTCCTGCCTAGCTGAGACATAAACATGCTGGCCAGCCAATCACAGTCCACCATTCGGGCACCATCTAGCAACGTCATTGCAAAGCAATCAATCACAGGCATCCAGTAGAACGCCATTGGAAGTAAAGTGATTAATTTGTAGCGAGGTCGGTCCTTTGAGATCAGTGCCTTATAAATTGTCCTTTCCTTCCACGTAAACATTGCGCTATTCGGTGTGCAGTTGGGTCTGAGGGCATTATTACTGTAGGTTAACCTATAAACGGCGAGGGGGGGGTATTGAACCTGGTCCCCATGGGCGAGCATATAGGCTCAATTCAGGCCTATAATCGTCATTTTACAATAAATATCGTTAGTACTTATTCATATGAGCCTATTTTACCTTCACTATGAAGATAGTAACCTGTAACAACAATAAAACAAGTGAAAATATAATTTTTCTGGTCAAAATCGCGAATATAGATGGACCAGCCTGCATGGATGGCTGCATTCATGAATTATGGAGAAAATTGAGGCAACCCCTCCCTCCACGAGGCCTCAAGCCACACTGAGCCTACTCATACACACACTCGGTTATGTAACACACCCTCTAGGCACGTAAGCACATCCTCCACACAGTTTGCTAATGTTAGCATAAAAATATACCAACGAATTAGGGAATAACAGGAAAAATAGGTGATAATTGAAGGGGGAGGGGAAAGGGAGGAAGGAGGGGATGTGGAGGAGTGATATGAGGTATAGGAAAAAAAAAATTGTTTAGTGATACTGGGGCTGTTTTTTTAGGCCTCCCTCTTAAGAGTTTGCCGCCGTCGCCCAGTAAAATCTCTTAAGAGCTTTTCCGCCGTTTACGGGTTAAGCAACATAAAATTCTCTAAATGTAGCTAAATTGGGATTAAAAAGACATCGCAGGTAAAGATGTCTTTGGTGGTTTAATGGTTAGTGTTTAAAATCTGGATGTGGTATCCCAGGTTCGAATCCCGGGAGGATCACATAGTTTCATTCATTTCATTGGGAGGTTTTTGGTGTTGGGAGTGTAATTAATTAGATAGAATATTAGTATAGGGTCACTATGGTCTATTCATTATATTTAATCTAAAACAAACTGACCACTAACCTCTATAACTGTGTGTTCTTTTATTTCATACATTTTATTTTAGTAAGCGTTGTTTCCACACAGCAATTTTGATCCGTTATTTTGCCTTTTATATTGTCTTTGCCCAAGTTTTGATTTGTTTAGTTTGCAAGTTTTACATTTTAACTCAAAGACTATTCCTTCTAGGTGCTGGTGAGATGGACCGATTGGGTGGCACTGCAAGGCGGGCTGCGGACGGTCGGGGTATTGACTCGGGGGGCTGTTGGTCCCCTCCCCCGCTGCCCTCTCAGAGACAGATCTCATCTCTCCCTGGCCCCTTCTGTGGTCCGAACATCTAAAGCGGCTTCGGTCTACCAGACTCGGGACTAATTTTTCTACCATTTGGGAAGAGTCAGACAGGGAATAGGTGTGGAAATTTACAGCCCATAAATTGTTCTAGCCTATTTTAAGTTCCAGGCGGTAGGAGTTAGAATTTCTGGCCTACTTAAAATGAATGGACTATAGTGGGAGACTGGACAAGGACGTTGCCCTTTAATATCTTAATTTTTCCAGGGCATTAGATCACACGTTTGGGGCCACACGCTCGATCGCCCAATTATTGCATTAAGTATCGTATTACATGATACTGTACTTTTTGTTCAGCTTATTTCTTACAGTAGTTTCTTACAGTTTCTTACAGTAGATCCTCTGGAAAAAGGCAAACTATGCCTGTGTATCCAGCTCAGTACCAGTACTTGCACTGCTACGGTCGTTCACGGTGTTGGCGGCGGCGGTAGCAGACGCAACATTTTTACTATTCTGTATTTTTGTTTTATAATCAAACTTCAAATCTTGTCTTCCCCATGCTTTATCAAGATTACTTTCAAACTCCCTTATTGATTCGGAATCGACTACATACTGGGGCAGTGCGTTCCACTCATTTACCACTCTATCACAAAAGCATATCACTTATAGCAGAGTTTCAAGCAGCTCATTTCTTGGGCGCTCCTCTTAGTTAGTCCTTTGGCTGCGAGAATAGTTTGTACTACCTGATCCCACGTCTTCTTGGTCCACCTCTCCTTGCGACTCTTTCCACGTTCATATACAGTACTTGCTTTTCTTGACCCAATTATTGTCATCCATCCTTTTCACATTTCCACACCAACTAAGCCTGCTCTTACGCATATCCTCATTAACCCTTTGGCTGTGGCTATTTAGGGCATATTTAGGCACTCCTGAATGATAAATCAAGCATCTGCATTAAATGAAGTGTATTCTGCCGAAAACTAGGCAAAAATAGCTTCAAAATTACACCAGAACGGACCCTGTACGTGGTCTGGTTCACCCGCAGTGGTCCCAGTGAAACGCGGGAACCCCGCTATTATGTAACACTCGCTCGCTTGGCTACACTGGTGAGAGAGACAGAGAGAGACCCGCGCGAGACACAGCCTAGCTCAGTGAGCCGCTCAGTGCTCTGAGGGTCGGAGGTGGGCCCCTCACGCTCCCGCCCACTGACACTCGATTTTTACGTTTTTTACAGGCTTTTAAAGCCTGGAAATTGCTGTAACTTGCCAAAACATTCCAGAACGTCACCCGCAGCGAAAGGGTTAATAATCTATTTGCTTAAGCTCCTTCTGAGTTCTACATTTGGGTTTTTGTCTTACATTGCAGACCCACATATCCATCTCACCATCCTCATTTCATTTTGTTCCATCGTATTTATATATACAATCTGCACTAAAGTAGATGACTTTTGGGCTAGAGCTAGGTTACTATACAGACTCTTAGTAGACAGAGGTTATGAGGCAAGTAAATTGTTACATAAATTTAATCTTTTTAGGGTCAATTACTGTGACTGTATTCTAAAATTTGACATAAATAATTGTAATCAAGCATTTTTAACGAGAAGTTTCTTGTATAACCTCTGCTTACTTTGTGTCTGTTTGTATTTATTGTTTATCTTTTTCTATTATTAATATTGATTTTTTTAATTAATTGTTCTTGTTAAAAGAGTACTCTTTGTTTAAACATGTTACTTTTTCATATTTTGTAATTATTTGTCTTTATATTATATGTATTCATTGTCGATAGTATCAATTGCTTGCTTTTGCTATTTCCTTAGTTTATTTGTATGATAAATGTAGGTTATTTGTAGAGTAGTTATTGATAGGGGTCACTTGAGGCATGCTATGCTTACAGGTACCTACCCGATAGCACTATCGTTAGTGAGTGCTATTTGTATTTTTTACTATTGTTAATGTCTTGTGAGGTTGCAAATTTGATTTCAATAGAATATTTTGTAGTTTCTTTATTCTTGCAGAGTTTAGTAAAATTTACCAGAATGTACCGGGCTTCCCAAATCGACTAATTCCTTGAATGTGACGATAGTGCGTTGTTATGTGTGCGATTAGTTTGCTTGGGAAACAGATTAACTTGCTCATGTAGTAATATACACCGGTTCCATGTCAGTTGAACCAGTGCCATTTTAACCAGTGCTAACTTAACCAGTGGCCACTTCAACCAGTGACCATTTCAACCAGTGACCATTTTAACCAGTAACCTAACCTAACCTACTGGTTAAAATGATCACTGGTTGAAATGGTCACTGGTTGAAGTGGCACTGGTTCAACTAACCTGTCACCATAAACACCCTATGTGGTGGATTGTGTTTTTTTATTTCATAAATGTTATTATAGTAAGCGTTGTTTCCACATAGCAATTTTGGGTTTAATTCTAGTTTCGCTTTCACAGCATACTCATAAATTTCTATGGCTACTTTAGAGTCGTCATATACCATACTTAATTCCTATATATGTCCAAAGCGGCGGAAATGCATTATAAGGAATTATACCTACTGTAAAAAAAAAAAAAAAAAAATCTCACCATATGCGGCACCATAGCTATTACATAATACTAGGTTAGGTGATGGAATACGCAAGCCCAGCCTGGGCTTCTAACCTAGCTGAAACACATCATAAGACCTTACAAACTATTCAAAACAAAGCCCTGAAGATCATTACAGGCTGCACAGCTACTTCACCCACAGA
Organism: Paralithodes platypus; assembly: GCA_032716605.1. NCBI lineage: Eukaryota > Metazoa > Arthropoda > Malacostraca > Decapoda > Lithodidae > Paralithodes > Paralithodes platypus. The sequence goes on along the minus strand of CM064538.1, from coordinate 3,846,232 downwards.
TCACCTACATCAAGAAACCAAAATCCTCAAAGTCAAAGACCATCTGGACATGAGAGGCACTCAATTCCTGGCAGCAGCCTCCACGAACCAAGACCATCCACTAAACTACATGGCAACCCACAGTCTCCAAGAAATATCAAAACAACACCCAGCACGCGGTAGCACACACAATTATTGTCCTCTCTCCCTCCCTGCCCACCCCGAACCAACTTCCAAAAGCACATCCATACTCATATCTCTCACCGATCCATCCACTCACTCACAGACAACACGCAGCTGCATGCACGACCTCCCGAAATCCATCCTTCCGAATCCTCCCTTCCTCGCGAGGACAGAGTCCACCTGGCCAGGCTGAGATGCGGACACCATCCAGCTCTCCTGAGCTATCAGAAGAGACTGGATGACTCCGTTGTCGACGCCTGCCCGGGATGTAACACAGCACCCCATACCATTAAACACATCATAGAAGACTGCATTTCACACAACCACTTATGCCAACAACACAATCTACATGGGCGGGTGCTCAACCCCGAAAAGGGTTGAAATAGGGGAGCTATCCCCCCGCCAAAGGCGGCTTTCTAGGGCCTTTCCTAGCTGATGCTGAGAGGATTGGGTTCTAGTCATGTGGTGATGGGCTGGTCTATCAGAGTGAGAACTGAGCAATCTCTGCCATACCCATAGCTTACTCTGACTGTTCCTTTTACTTATATATTTTCTAGATCTCAAGTGACGGCGTCTCTAACGTGGATTGACCTCCCAATCTACCAAGATTGGAAGCCAAAGCGTCACATTTTTCCCTTGCCCCTCAACTTTCTCTTCATAATTGCTGAGGGGCACAGGGCCCTGGGTGGGGCTTTGGTTTCCCGGGCGTTTCCGCACCCTCCTCAAGCTCCCCGCCATGGAGTGGCTTCGGTCACCCAGGCTTTATTGTGGTCGGCGGGGAGGGTTCTGTGGGGGCGCTCGGTTATGGCCTTGGCTTTGCTCGGGGCCTTGGGGCTGTTCGGCCAGGCAGCTTGGGGAACAACAACAACAACAACAACAACACAATCTACACTCAATGAGAGCTCTGTGGGAAAGCCCGATCGTGGCCATGGCCTTTCTCAGGGACTCGGGGCTGTTCGGCCAGGCAGCTTAGGGAACAACAACAACAACAACAACTAGGTTAGGTTAGGTAAGGTTGTTAGGTTAGGCTAATGTCGTTAATGTAGTTTATTATCATTATATTACGTCTTTTACCCAGCAATTTCCCTGATCTTCATAGTTGGTCGGGAAGCTATGCCTTTACAACGGCGCCTCCCTTTTGTCGCTGTGTACGTGAAACTAGAATTTTACCCAATTTTGATTAGTTATTTTGCCTTTATATTGTCTTTGTCCAAGTTTTGATTTTAGTTTGCAAGTTTTACATTTTAATTTTAGTAATTGATGATTTGTTATGTTTGTAAGTAGGCTTACCTGGATGTCGTCACATTGGGTCGCCTAAGTTAGCCCTATTAGTGTTGAGAATTTAAGACATTTGCTCCATTAGTTTAGCAATGTTAAGACCTTTTAGTGTCCTGTAGATGACCAAGTGTTGTTGGCGAACGATAGCCAGTCTGCAATTACCGAAAAATGGGGAAATTGATCTCGAAGGGGGTCTTGGGGTTACTGTTTTAAGCTTAAGATCACAGGGAGGAACTGAACTTATGTGGGCAACTGTACATGTGGTGACATTAATGTAGTATTGAGTTTATAATGTAAAACTTGACAAATTATCTATAAATGAAAGCTAACTACATTATAACCTCTACAGATTGGTGGTGGCTGGGTTCCAAGATGTACAACCATTTATGACACAACCACAAGAGGACACTTCTACTTCCGGGACCATCGGATGCAACTGTTTCAGCACAACATGACTCTCATGGTAGGTGTGTTGGTGTTGTTGTTGTAAAGTGTTATGGCAAGATTTTGTTGTTCCCAAGTCCATGTTGCCTAATGTACAGTCGGCCTAATAAGTGATGTCTCGGCACCAAGTATAATTTGATCAATAATTGGTATCTGCAATATCTAAACACACTGTCTTCATTTCAAGGGAGATATACAAACAAGTTCCTGCACTTAACCACCTTATTCAACATCTGACAGACATTAATACAGCACAGAGCGAGCCAAACTTAATAACAGCCGAGATATGACTTATTAGCGCCATCGTACCGTAGTGTCTTGATATAGTACTGTCTTCTTTTGTCTCCCATTTTTTGTTTTGTTAACTATAGTACAGTGTTCCCTGTTGTGAACCTGACGGCATACCCTGCATCGTGTGGTATTTGTAGCGCATCTATGATAGTCAGACATTTGGCCTTTATAACATCTTAACCCCTTCTGTACTCTCTAGGTCTATAATTATATTCTATCTAGATTTTGCCATTTTTTTTAAGTTTAACCCTTCCTCCCCGGGCTGTCTTACCAAATGACGGTCGCCCCTACCCGGGCGATATGGCTGAAAAACGTCTAGGCCTAGGCTACCGTATTTATGTTTATTTTCACTGCTAGAACTTTCCCACTCATCTATAATCGTAGTGCGGTTTTCAATCTGTATTTTGGCATTGAGTAGAGCTCTGTAAGTCAACTGGTTCAGTTGTGATGACGATTTCAGTGGAGCCAATATTGCAGAGATGTTGCCAATATGGGGGCTTTTTAGACACTAATTTCGTCATGACGTCAGAACAATAACATTGAGGAGTCTTCTTGTTTTCGGAGGTGCGGTGACGAACGCTTGGGTTTGTTGACATACGTCGTACGCACTGCGTTCGGACCAAGCTTAATTAGGCTATTAAGCTCATGCCTTAGATAAGGCATACCGGGTAGCGGCCCTTCTTTCGTGCTGTCCTTACCTAACTAAGGCAGACCGGGTAGGAAGGGTTAAGAAGGATCTGTGATACTAAAAATAGTTGGATACTTGGAAGCTTGTTAATGGCTGGAGGCCCTTTTTCAACTGATTAAAATAGTCTATTAGTAGCCACAGTAAAGTTTAAAGCACAGCACAGCACGGTACTGAAAATGTTAACTAGAAACGCTATAGTATATTAATTAAAAGTCGGCCAAAGCTCTTAAATACTAACCTCTAGACCTGATCACTTTCTAAGGAGAACTCCAAAGAAAAAATTAGCTACTGTATGCAGCGTTGGGAACTTCTCACCGAGACGCTATGAACTCCATGTCATAGCGTCTCGGTGAGAAGTTCCCAACGCTGCATACGGTAGGTCATTTTTTCTTTGGAGTTCTCCTTAGAAAGTGATCAGGTCTAGAGGTTAGTATTGAAGAGGTTTGGCCGACTTTTAATGAATACAGTATAGCGTTTCCAGTATTTATTATCCGTGTTTTATGTTTATCGAAAGTCTGTACAGCCATTCTTGACTTAGTCGCCTGAATGTAATGTTTTTAATGATTACACTTCATAAATTAGTGAACAAAATTCACTCTGCTTCAAAATGCCTCACTTGACCCCTTCACCGCCATGGTTATTTTCATCGTATTCTGGATTTATGTATGTACACTCGGTACAAAAAGTATCTGCACCCCTACGCTGATCATCAGGTGTGTACAGGTCGATAGGGTTGGTACATCTGCCTGCAACTATATCCGATCGTCTCCGACACACGGATATAGTTGCAGGCAGAGGTACCAACCCTATCGAGTTGTACACACCTGATGATCAGCGTAGGGGTGCAGATACTTTTTTGACCGAGTGTACATACATAAATCCAGAATACGATGAAACTAACAATGGCGGTGAAGGGGTTAAGTGAGGGATTTTTGTTTTGTGTATTATATTTCATATTTTATTTAGCTAAATAGTCTTACAGTACTGTATTGAATTTTGTTAGTTGTGTTTTGTCTTTATATTGTGTCGTCCCTATTTTGGTTAGAATTTGAGAAACTTTTCTATTATTTTCATCAACTTATACAATCTTTATTTTATTAATTTCACCACAACACCAAACACCCCCATTGAAATTAATTAAAGTATATATGATCCACCGGGATTCGAACCTGGGTTATCACACACAGATTTTTGCCACCTTAACCATTACACCACCAGGACGGTTATAGGTTTACGCACACGCCTACGACTTATTATCCATTCTCGAATACTGGATATTAATCTAAGCATGTTGATATTCCCACCCGCACTATGGTAGCCTACTGTTTAAGTGAGAGGAAAGTATATTCATGGGGCACAGATCATATAGATGGGTAAATACAATCTCAATGAACCTTTGCCCCTCAACTTTCTCTTCATAATTGCTGAGGGGCACAGGGCCCTGGGTGGGGCTTTGGTTTCCCGGGCGTTTCCGCACCCTCCTCAGCTCCCCGCCATGGAGTGGCTTCGGTCACCCAGGCTTTATTGTGGTCGGCAGTGAGGGTTCTGTGGGGGCGCACGGTTATGGCCTTGGCCTGCTCGGGGCCGTGGGGCTGTTCGGCCAGGCAGCTTGGGGAACAACAACAACAACCATGTTAGTAACATAGGTCCTTCCTAAACTGCATACAATATTTTGGTTATCATATTTTGCAAGGTTTACATTATAATTGGCTACTGACTAACTGTAGGAATAAAATGCAAGTTGTTACATACTGTATATTTTCTTCTCAGATCAAGTGTTCCCGTGTCCACTACCGCTGTGAAAAATGTAAGTAGAGTATATTCTTTCGTTTATCTTGTGTCGCCCCAGTTTTTGTTTGTTTATTTTGCAAAGTTTTAATTGTAATATTGGTAATCGTTTCATTTTTGGTTGCTTAGTTTATCATCTATTCAATCGACTTGCAGTTAGTTACGCAGTTGACTCGTGTTGATGCTATTAATAAAGCAGTGAAGTCGCACCTATTTCTGAAGGCTTATGATACTGCGGATCATAGCGTTTAAAGATAAATTTATTTATTTTGTATTTTGTTTATACAGTTTATACAATTGTTTATATATATTTATTTTGTATTTTGTTTATACAGTTTATACAGTTGTTTATATATATTTATTTTGTATTTTGTTTATACAGTTTATACAGTTGTTTATATATATTTATTTTGTATTTTGTTTATACAGTTTATACAGTTGTTTATATATATTTATTTTGTATTTTGTTTATACAGTTTATACAGTTGTTTATATATATTTATTTTGTATTTTGTTTATACAGTTTATACAATTGTTTATATATATTTTTACATTGTATTTTGTTTTATGTGTATTGCCTTGATGGAGATACTATATAACCATCTATAAACATATATTGCCTTGATGGAGATACTATATAACCATCTATAAACATATATTGCCTTGATGGAGATACTATATAACCATCTATAAACATATATTGCCTTGATGGAGATACTATATAACCATCTATAAACATATATTGCCTTGATGGAGATACTATATAACCATCTATAAACATATATTGCCTTGATGGAGATACTATATAACCATCTATAAACATATATTGCCTTGATGGAGATACTATATAACCATCTATAAACATATATTGCCTTGATGGAGATACTATATAAACATATATTTTTTGATTGAAAAATTGAAGTTAATGCGAGCGCTCGTGAATCATCTTTGAGAATTGGCGCTCGTACAGTACAGTAGCAGCCTATTATTATTATTATTATTATTATTATTATTATTATTATTATTATTATTATTATTATTATTATTATTATTATTATTATTATCTACAGTTGTTGGCTTTGTTGTATAGTGGCGCTAATAAGTTATGTCCCACCTGTCCTTATTGTTTGGCTCGCAGGGAATCAAGTCAGTTAATGTACTTCATGTATATACTCAGGCGTATACCCCATAGCTGGGGCTAGCCGACTGGAGACAGAGCCCCCAACTCTTAGGGTCCGGGACCACTTTGGCGTTCCTTCGTCCCTTTCTCCGTCTTATGTAGTAGGTGCATCTTACAGGGGGGGGGGGGGGGGGGGAGGATTCCTAGCCCAAGATTCAATAATGGACACCATATTTCACTACACCATATTCACAATAACTGAGAAATGTTTATGGGAATTTTACAATTTACAGTCAGCTGAAAGTAAACAAGGTATAGTTGGGAGCAGTGTTTAAGGGCAGGTATTTACTTCGTTCCCTACGTTTTCATCCAGCTTAAAATTACACCCCCTAGACCCCCTTTCAAGATAAATGTCCCGGCTGAAGGCCGGTTCCTCTTAAATTACAGGCTCGCTATCGCTCGCCAGGATAAAATCGACACCTAAATGGCACGAAAGGTCTTAAAATTGACAGAAATGGGTTGAAAGTTCTTAAAATCGTCAAAGTAATGGGGCAAACGTCTTAAAATTAGAAAACACAATGAGGCTAAACATGAGGGAGAAACGAGTCAAGATAAAAATCCCTCAAGTGGAAATCTCCCCTTAACCCTGTACCGTACTGTTCTTTGGCTGTGGATTTATTGGATTTATTTATTTATTTATTTTTAGTGTGTATTGCCTTGTAGATTTTAAATAACCATTCACTAATTCTTACTTGTCTTTCACAGTGAGGAGATGGATCCGGAGGCCGTACATCTAGATGGCTGCCCTAGACTGTCTGGCCGAACAGCCCCAAGGCCCCGAGCAAGGCCAAGGCCCCGAGCAAGGCCAAGGCCATAACCGAGCGCCCCCACAGAACCCTCCCTGCCGACCACAATAAAGCCTGGGTGACCGAAGCCACTCCATGGCGGGGAGCTGAGGAGGGTGTGGAAACGCCCGGGAAACCAAAGCCCCATCCGGAGGCCGTACATCTAGATGGCTGCCCTAGACTGTCTGGCCGAACAGTCCCGAGTCTGGTTGACCGAAGCCATCTAGATGCTGGGGCCCACGAAGAGGACAGGAGGAGAAGAGCTCTGTTTCTGAGAGGGCAGCGGGGGAGGGGATCATCAACCCACGGGCTTGCACCCCCCGGGCGAATGCCCCCCACCGTCCGCAGCTCCCCCAATCAGGCTAGAATTAGGTGTGGCTGGGGTAAGTTGAGAGAACTGATGCCAATCCTGACCATGAAAAGAATGCCTCTCCCCCTGAAGGGAAAGGTGTATGCCTCATGTGTTAGAAGTGCAATGACGTATGCCTCAGAAACATGGGCCGTTAAAGTAGAGGATGTCAACAGAAGGAACGTAATGAGATGAGAATGGTGAGATGGATGTGTGGGGCCAGGCTACAGCATAGAATAACAAATGTTGAGGGGTTAATTAATGTTTTGTTTGCTGTGTATAACTTGCATTTAAGTTAAGATGACATTACCGGTACTAAAGGGGTTAATTAATGTTTTGTTTGCTGTGTATAACATGCATTTAAGTTAAGATGACATTACCGGTACTAAAGGGGTTAATTAATGTTTTGTTTGCTGTGTATAACATGCATTTAAGTTAAGATGTTGATTGAATCTCTTATTGATTTTCGGTGTGAGCATCCTGGGTTCGAGTCCACGGACTGCCACATGTGTTTGTAAATTTCATAAATCGATTTTAGGAGTATGGTTGGTTGTTGGAAGGAACATGATAATTAAACAATTAAGCGGGTATCACACAAGACCTTTCCTCATAAAATATCCATGGTCAATATAATTCTAGTCTCATAGGACCTTTTGCACTGGTATCAGAAACTAGACTGATGATAGACTATTTGATGTGATACAATGGTGTACAGTATGTGACCTACGGGTAAATGTGTGTTTTGTCTGCGTGTGTGTTCCTTGTTTTGTGTTTTCCCTGTTGCTCTTACTGATGGATCTACAGTGTGTGTGTTGAATTTGATTGTATTTATAAATATAACACAACTGTATTTTAGCTGGTAATGCTGCTAAATATCAATGCCTACAACTCCAACTTCCTTCTAGCCTGAAACTCATTTTTTCATAAGTTCTTTTGTCTTTTTACTGTGGTCGTCCAAATTTTGGTTTGTTTATTTTGCAAGTTTTACATTATAAGGTGAATAAGTGGTCAATTATCATGTCACCTAAAGCCGCCATCACACGAGAGCATTTATAGTCAACATTCCATGATCAACATTTTTCTGGCAACATTTCTGGACTATTTTGCACTGGTATCGGAAACTAGGCTGGTGGTGGAGGAATTTAGGTCACCGAAATATTATTAATGTTGACCTCATAAGCTGCCAGACCAGTGTTGAGGATAAATGTTGAGTGAAGAAGCGCTCGTGTGATACCGGTTTAACAGTTGGGTACAGCACATGATTAGATTAAGGGGAGATTTCCACTTGAGGGATTTTTTTCTTGACTCCTTTCTCCCTCATGTTTAGCCCCATTGCTTTTCTATTTTTAAGACGTTGGCCCCATAATTTTGACGATTTTAAGAACTTTCGACCCATTTCTGTCAATTTTAAGATCTTTCGTGCCATTTAGGTGTCGATTTTATCCTGGCGAGCGATAGCGAGCCTGTAATTTAAGAGGAACCGGCCTTCAGCCGGGACATTTTTCTACCGAAAAATGTACAAATTTATCTTGAAAGGGGCTCAAGGGGGTGTAATCTTAAGCTTGAAGGATATCTAGGGACCAAACTAAAAACCTCCCCTTAATATCCAATATTCCATAAATGGCTATGGATCGTGGTCATGTGCTGTACTTATAACTGTCTTGATGGTGTAGTGGTTAGAGTTGTGTATGTGGTGCAGGTCTCCCTCACTATCCGATGCCCTGATTTACCCCATTAATTTTAGGGTTGGCTATAGACAGTAGTATGATTTTTCTATTTAATTAAGGGGAGATCTCCACTTGAGGGATTTTTTTCTTGACCCCTTTCTCCCTCATGTTTAGCCCCATTGCTTTTGATATTATAAAACGTTTGCCCCATTAGTTTAGCGATTTTAAGAACTTTCACCCAATATTAAGACCTTTCGTGCCATTCAGGTGTCAATTTTATCCTGGCGAGCGATAGCGAGCCTGTAATTTAAGAGGAACCGGCCTTCGGCCGGGACATTTTTCTACCGAAAAATGTTCAAATATATCTTGAAAGGGACTCAAGGGGGTGTAATTTTAAGCTTGATGGAGGTCTAGGGAACAAACTAAATACCTCCCCTTAAGATGGGGGTTTTCAGGAACATAACCCAATGGTATATCGAGGGAGACCTGTATCCTGGGTTGGAATCCCGGGAGGATCACATGCTTTCATTAATTTCATTTGGGTGTTACAAATATTGACTTGATTTTAACCCCTTCAGACTCATATGACGCAGAGGTTGCCAGATTAGCAATAAGAAATAGAGTTCTCTCACTCTTATAATTACCTCTCCAAAATTAGTTTTCTGCCCACAGCTAACTCAAAGACAACTGCAGAGGTTGAAGTAACTAAACTAAAGGTTTCTAAATACCCGTGATGGTAACAAAGGCTTTAAAGTATCCCCAATAGGCTCAACACAGCTAACTCAAAGACAACTGCAGAGGTTGAAGTAACTAAACTAAAGGTTTATAAATACCCCTGATGGTAACAAAGGCTTTAAAGTATCCCCAATAGGCTCAACACAGCTAACTCAAAGACAACTGCAGAGGTTGAAGTAACTAAACTAAAGGTTTCTAAATACCCCTGATGGTAACAAAGGCTTTAAAGTATCCCCAATAGGCTCAACACAGCTAACTCAAAGACAACTGCAGAGGTTGAAGTAACTAAACTAAAGGTTTGTAAATACCCCTGATGGTAACAAAGGCTTTAAAGTATCCCCAATAGGCTCAACACAGCTAACTCAAAGACAACTGCAGAGGTTGAAGTAACTAAACTAAAGGTTTCTAAATACCCCTGATGGTAACAAAGGCTTTAAAGTATCCCCAATAGGCTCAACACAGCTAACTCAAAGACAACTGCAGAGGTTGAAGTAACTAAACTAAAGGTTTCTAAATACCCCTGATGGTAACAAAGGCTTTAAAGTATCCCCAATAGGCTCAACACAGCTAACTCAAAGACAACTGCAGAGGTTGAAGTAACTAAACTAAAGGTTTCTAAATACCCCTGATGGTAACAAAGGTTTTAAAGTATCCCTAATAGGCTCAAAATGGCGTCATATGTCGGAGAGGGTTAACCAAAACTTCCAAGACACAATACGCATTTCTTTTCTGATTGTATTCAGATTAGGAAGGGCCTCCTCCTTGGTGACCTAGTTGTGTGTGAATGTATTATTTTGTTTTATTTATGTTGTGTTGTGTTATCCCTGTTGGGGCTCTGTCTTGAGTCGGCCACCCCCAGCTATGGGGTATGTGCCTGAGTATACACATACATGAAGGATATATTATGGAGGTCAGAGGGTTACCGGTAATTGAGATAGTCTTTACCCTTATAATTGCCACAGATCCTTGTTAAGCTCCATGAAATAGTCTTATGAAAGCAAAAATAAACTGTCAAATTACGTCACAATGTTCAATAACTCACAATGAAAATAATGAAAGCCTATGACCCTCTGAGGATGAAAGCCTATGACCCTCTGAGGATGAAAGCCTATGACCCTCTGAGGATTCGAACCAAGGACACCACATTGCCAGTGATGGAGTAGTTTTTATAATGCAATTAAGTGTGTAAGAAAATTGGTTACTAGGGATTGAAGCTTTTGCCTTGTTTGGTGATCATACATGTGGACTATATTCTATTTTGTTCTATTTGATGGTTAATAGCTGTTTTACTATCTTGAACGTCCCGGACTTCCCAAATTGACTAATTCCTTTAACGTACCGATAGTGGGTTGTTATGTGTGCGATTAGTTTGCTTGGGAAACAGATTAACTTGCTCATGTAGTGATGTACACCCTATGTGGTGGATTGTGTTCTTTTATTTCATACATTTTATTTTAGTAAGCGTTGTTTCCACATACCGATTTTGATAAGTTAGTTTGACTTTATATTGTCCTTGTCCCAGTTTTAGTTTGCAAGTTTTACATTTTAATTGGTTACTCGCTAGGTTGATTTTGTAGCGAAATGTGTTGTTATTTATGAAAGTTTGGCATTAATACGACATAGACTTTGTATATGTATGTATGTATGTATGTATATACTCAGGCACATATCCCATAGCTGGGGGTGGCATAGTAGATTCAATGTTTCCATTAAGAATCGATAAATCAGTTGCTATCTATCTATTGCCTGACGCCGTGATCCCCGAAGGGGTGGCCACGAACGAACCGCCCCCATGCACCTCTGTCCCCAGTCAGTCGACGCCCCTCCCCCCAACCAGCACCACCTTCATTCATATACTTCCTCACTCCATCCTTCCACCTCTCTTTCGGTCTACCTCTCCCTCTCTGTCCCTCCACCTCGCTCTCGTACACCCTCTTAGTCATTCTCTCGCTTTCCATACGTTCCATATGGCCGAACCATCTCAAGTTATTCCTTTTCACACTTTCCAGCACATCTACCTCCACACCACACCTCCTCCTTACTTCCTCATTAGTCTGTCTATCCCTCCATGTAACTCCGCACGCACTTCTTAAGTAATTCATTTCCACTGCTCTCACTCTTGGTCTGAGTCTCTCAACCAACGTCCATGCTTCGCTTCCGTAAGTCAGTGTCGGGATTACCACACTGTCATGCAAGGACTTCTTCACTTCCATACTGACCACCCTATTTCTTGTTACTGCTTTCAGCGTTCCTACAACCCTCTTCCCTTGTTGTACCCTCTCCCGCACTTCTTCATCCATAGTCCCATCTTTACTCAACACACTGCCCAGATACTTAAAAGAGTTGACCATCTCCATAGCCTGACCGTTCAGCTTCACCTCACACTCTGTGACTTCACCCCTTTCGAAGACCATAACCTTGCTCTTCCCCGCATTTACCTTCAAATTCCGTTTTTCGCACACTGTTCCAAACTCATTTACCAGACCCTGCAACTCCCATTCATTATCACTCATCAGAACTGTATCATCCGCAAACAGCAGTATAGGTAGCTTCCACTCAATTCCCTCCCTTTTCAGCGATACACCAACATCCACTGCTCTTGATAGTATTTCTTTCATGACTCCATCCATATATCCAGTTGCTAAGGTATTCAATTTACCATCAGGTGAAATAAAACCAACTAATATTTGTGCAGTTTCTGTGTGTCTTTGTGGCGCAATGCATAAGTGTGTTGATTTTCGGTGTGAGCGTCCTGGGTTCGAATCCCCGGACTGCCACATGTGTTTGTTAATTTCATTATTCGAGTTTAGGAGTAAAGTTGGTTGGTGGAGAGAACATAATAATGTTAAAACATAAACGGCTCTACTTGTGTATTCTGTGAGGCCTTGTACGGTCGCGCTAATAAGTCATGTCCCAGCTGTCATTACGTGTGGCTTGCTCTGTGCTGTATTAATGTCTGTCAGATGTTGAATAGGGTGGGTAAGTGTAGGAACATGTTTATATATTTTACTCAATATGCAGAAATGAAGCTTAGATATTGCTGATACCAATTATTGATCAAAACATACTTGGTGTCGAGACATCACTTATTAGCGCGACTATACCAAATTACAAGTATCCTTCTCTAATATTTTAATACTATACCCTGTTCCAAATAGGTAGTCACCATGAACCCTAACCTCTGTAACTCAAAAAGGGCTAAAACAAAATTTGTGTTGTACATTTCCACACGTATTCCCTGGCTGACCCTTCCCCAATGGTATAAATATTAGCTTGATTACTCTAGTAATTTGTGAGTAGTAGTAGTAGTGGTTCCCTAGGCTGCCTGGCCGAACAGCCCCGAGCTCCTAAGGAAGGCCATGACCGAGACCAGGTTTCCCCACAGTGTTTTCAAGGAGTGTGTGTTGTGTTGTTGTCATAAGTGGTTGTGTGTTATGCAGTCTTCCATAATGTGTTTGATAGTGTGTGGTGTTCTGTTGCAACCCGAGCAGGTGTCCTGGACGGAGTCATCCAGCCTCTTCTGTTAACTCAGAAGGGTTGGATGGTGCCCACATCGTATGTCTAGCCAGGTGGACTCTGTCGTCACGGTAAAGGAGGGTTTCTGAGGGATGGACTTTAGGGGGCCGTGCATGTAGCTGAGTGTTGTCTTTGAGTAACTGGATGGATCGCTTGGTGATTTTAATATGGATATGCTTCTGGAGGCTGGCTTGGGGTGGGCAAGGGAGGAGTGACGACAGTATTTGTGTATGATAACGAGTGGTAGGTGTTGTTTTGATATTCCCTTGGTGTGTGTGTGTGGATGTAGTGTAGTGTAGTGGGTGGTGTTGGTTTGATATTCCCTTGGTGTGTGTGTGGATGTTCTGGGATGTAGTGTAGTGTAGTGTAGTGGGTGGTGTTGGTTTGTGGAGGCTGCAGCGAGAAATTGTGTGCCTCTCGTATCAAGGTGATCCTTGATTTTGAGGACTTGGGTTTCCTGGTGTAGGTCTGTAGGTGTGGTAGCTGTGCAGCCAGTGATTATTTTGAGGGCTTTGTTCTGTATGGCCTGTAGGGTGTTGTGATGTGTTTCAGAGAGGTTAGAGGCCCAAGCAGAGCTAGCATATTCCATCACTGAACATATGTATTGTTTGTATACTGTGGTGTTAGTTTGTTTGAGTATCCTAGGTTTGAATCCTTGGAGTAACACATGTATTCATTAGTTTAATTGATTTAGGTTTATTTGTAAGTTGAATGGTGGGTTGGTGATTCATGAAATGATGTCCAAATGTTGTGTGGGCAAGTGACTTGAAGGCATTTAGTATTGGTGTCAGTTTGTTTTTTATGCTTGTAATATGTTGTTTAAATTACAAGGATTTTGTGTGTGTGTATTTGGTATAGGGATGTAGTTTAAGGTGAGGTGTTCTACTGTCCAGTTTGTGAGAAGGGTCGCCGTAGATTCGGCTGCGGTGAACCAGTCGTGTAGTGTATTGAGATACAGTTGGAGGATTTGGCTGCGGTGTTTGTGTCTCCATGTGTACATGTGAGTGTTATGTCGTGTGCGGAAGAGGCTGTGTGTATCTGGGATGTGTGGGGTATGGGTGGGTCGTGCATGTAAAGATTGGAAAGTGTTGGTGACAAGACGGATTCCTGAGGGACTTCGTTTGTGAAATTTCTGATGTTCGATGACTGGCCAGCAAATCTTACATGAGCACATCTGCCTGCTAGATAGTTGGCCAGCCATCTTTTTGTGTTAAGAATTTTGTAAGGTTGTGGCGGGGAATGGTATCAAAAGCTTTACTTATGTCAATTGAAACAAGAAGTGTTGTTGTTGTTGTTGTTCCCCAAGCTGCCTGGCCGAACAGCCCCAAGGCCCCGAGCAAGGCCAAGGCCATAACCTAGCACCCCCACAGAACCCTCCCTGCCGACCACAATAAAGCCTGGGTGACCGAAGCCACTCCATGGCGGGGAGCTGAGGAGGGTGCGGAAACGCCCGGGAAATCCAAGCCCCACCCAGGGCCCTGTGCCCCTCAGCAATTATGAAGAGAAAGTCGAGGGGCAAAGGAAAAATGTGACACTTTGGCTTCCAATCTTGGTAGATTGGGAGGTCAATCCACGGAAGAGACTTGAGATTTGACTTGAGATCTAGAAAATATGTAAGTAAAAGGAACAGTCAGAGTAAGCTATGGGTATGGCAGAGATCGCTCAATTCTCACTCTGATAGACCAGCCCATCACCACAAGAAGAAGTCTTCTGTGTGGTGAATTGTTGCCATTGTTGCCATCAAAAACTTTTTTTGTAAGGTAGAAGGGTGTTTGTGGAGTTGTGTCGGTTTGATGTAGCTAGGGGAATGTGAGGTGTGGTTAGTTGTAATATGAGGCATTCGGTAACTTTTGAGGGGGTGCAAAGGAGAGTGATTGGGCGGTGTAAGGAGGGTAGCATGGGGTCTTGTTTGGTTTGGGGATTGTGATGATGACACCATGCTTCCAGATATTTGGTATTATGTTGTGTGAATAGCTGTATGTTGGTGAGTGCTTGAATGCCTTGTGATCCCAGGTGTCTTAAGGTGTATGTTACTTATTTTGGCTAGGCCATAGGCGGATGAGTGTTTAAGGTTGTCGATGATATGCTTTCTCGATTTATAATGTGTAGGGCGCTTGACTTGCGCATATCACACATATGTCTGTTTGACTGTTAAGGAAGGGTACATAGTCCAGGTCTGTAGGGAATAGTCGCTTTCGTCGGATGACTCATCGATTGTCACGGAGGAGGTTAAGATGGCAGTGAGTTTGTGAGTTGTCGTTCCCTAAGCTGCCTGGCCGAACAGCCCCGAGTCCCTAAGGAAGGCCATGGCCACGATCGGGCTTTCCCACAGGGTTCTCAAGGAATGTAGATTATGTTGTTGGCATAAGTGATTGTGTAGTATGCAGTCTTCTATGATGTGTCTAATAGTATGGGGTGCTGTGTTGCATCCTGGGCAGGTGTCGAAGACGGAGATATGCAGTCTCATAGCTCAGGAGAGCTGGATGGTGCCTGCATTTCAGCCTGGCCAGGTGGACTCTGTCCTCGCGAGGAAAAGAGGATTCAGAAGGATGATTTTGGGAGGTCGTGCCTGCAGCTGCGTGTAGTCTATGAGTGATCGGATGGAATGGAGAGATATATGAGTATGGATGTGCTTCTAGCAGCTGGTTTGGGGTGGGCAGGGAGGGAGAGATGACTATTTGTGTGTGGTACAGTACTGTGTGCTGGGTGTTGTTTTGATATACTGTACTGTGTTCGTCCAAGTTTTGGTTTGTTTATTTTGTAAGTTTTACATTGTAATTCCTTGGTGTCTGTGGGTGTGCTGCCATGTAGTGTAGTGGGTGGTGTTGGTTTGTGGAGGCTGCAGCCAAGAATCGGGTACCTCTCATACCAGGTGGTATTTGACTTTGAGGACTTTGGTTTCTTGATGTAGGTGATCTATAGGTGTAGCTGTGCAGCCTGTGATGATTTTTAGGGCTTTATTCAAAATAGCCTGCAAGGCCTTGTGATATGTTTCAGCTAGGTTAGAAGCCCAGGCAGGGATTGCATATTCCATTACTGATCTTATGTATTGTTTGTAAACTGTGGTGGTAGTTTCTTTGGTGTGAGCAAGTGACCTGAGGGCGTTCTGGGTGTCTGTTTATTTTTTTATGTTTGTTATATGTTGTTTGAATGTCATTAGAGTATTATATGTTACTACAAGGATTTTGGGTGCGTGTGTGTGTCTTAGGGGGGGTGTTTTTGTATTCAGCTGTCCAGCTTGTGAGGAGGGTTGCAGTGGATTTGGCTGGGGCCAACTTGAGTCTGTTTATAGTGCACCAGTCATGTAGTGTGTCTGTAGGGTTGAAGGAGATGTGTTGCTCTGTCTGGGCCTTGGTGTGTGCATGTGAGTGTTAGGTCGTCTGCGTAGGAAGCTATATTTATTTGGGGTGCGTGGGGTGTAGGTATATCATGCATGTATAGATTGAAGAGTGCGGGCGACAGGACGGATCCTTACGGGACGCCGTTTGTGAAGTTTGATGCTAGATAAACTGAGCGGCAAATTATACTTGTACACGTCTGCCTGCTAGGAAGTTGGCCAGCCACCTTTTTATTTGTTAGGTTGTGGCGGGGGATGGCATCGAAGGCTTTACTAATGTCGAGTGTGGCAAGTAGTGATCGGAGCTGATGCCGTCAAAAGCTCTTTGTGTAAGGTCTGTAAGAAGAGTGTTTGTGGAGTGTAGTGGCCTGAAGCCATTTTGTGTTGGAGCTATGTAGGGGTAGAGCGTGTGTGGTCAGTTGTAGTACGAGGCATTGTGGTACTTTGGAGGGGGTGCAAAGGAGTGTTATGGGGCGGTGTGAGGATGGGTTTGTGAGTTATAGAGGTTAGTGTTCTTTGGTGTTGTCCGTGACGTGGCTTCTACCCTGACTGGTTCCTCGTGGTGTGCCTTCCCCTCGGTAGTGCATTTTATATTTTTTACATCTCGCTGTGATTTTTTGTTCCTTAATCTTGATCTGTCACTCGTGGCCCTTGTTCACTTGTTGGTTGGTGGTGGAGTGTGTGTGTTTGCCTCATCCTTCGTCCCTGCCCTATAAGAATTCCGGTGTGGAGCTCATGTGGTTTGGCTGAACTGATGACATAGCCAGAAATGTCTGCGTGTCTTCACCTTCCTTGTTTGATGGTGGCGTTTATTTTATCCTGTTACCCTGCTCCAAATAGGTATGCCAAAGCTCTTGAACATTAACCTGTATAACTCCCAAACGACTAAAGTAATCGAGCTAATATTTCTACCATTTGGAACTTCGCAGTATTAAATTTACAGTCGGCTCTTGGCCTTCATGTCAATTGTCCCGTCATTCTGAAGTTATCTTGTCCCGTCTCCGGATTGGTCACGCGCGATTGTCTCCTGGTTACCTGATGTCATTCCCTCACGACCCTCAACCCCAGTGCACAGTGTGCGGTACGCGTTTAACAATTCGCCACATTTTCACTGACTGTCGCCGGTATTCCCGTCTCCGATCACTTTATTTTGGCAATTCTGATTTATCTCACATTTTCGAAGATTTTCCTTCCTTTTCCTTCTACCGTATTTTAATTCTCTATTCCTTTATTCTTCTACTTTCGTTCTAATCCTTCGGGCCAGCCCTATGGGAGCTCAGTGGTCTGGTTAAACTTCTCACAAAAAAAAAATACCATTTGGGAAGAGTCAGATAGGGAATAGGTGTGGCAATTTACAGTCCCTTTGCTAAAGCCACTTTTTTGAGTTGCAGAGGTTAGGGCTACCTACCTGTACCTACGTACCTACCTACCTACCTACCTACTTACTTAACAACCTACCTACCTACTTAATTACCTACTTACTTACCTACCTACCTAGTTACTTATCTACCTACCTACTTAATTACCGACCTACCTACATACTTACTTACCTACCTACTTACTTACCTACCTACTTACTTACCTACCTACCTACTTACTTATCTACCTACCTACTTACCTACATACTTACTTACCTACCTACCTACTTACTTACTTACCTACCTACATACTTACCTACATACTTACCTACATACTTACTTACCTACCTACTTACTTACCTACATACTTACTTACCTAGTACCTACCTACTTACTTACTTACCTAGTACCTACCTACTTACTTACCTACCTACATACTTACCTACCTACCTACCTACCTACCTACTTACTACTTACCTACATACTACTTACATACTACTTACTACTTACTTACATACTACTTACATACTACTTACTGACCTACCTACTTACTTACCCACCTACCTACTTACTGACCTACCTACCTACTTACTTACCCACCTACCTACTTACTTACCTACCTACTTACTTACCCACCTACCTACTTACTTACCCACCTACCTACTTACTTACTGACCTACCTACTTACTTATTTACCTACTTACCTAATTACTTACCTACCTAAATACTTACTGACCTACCTACTTACTTACTTACCTACCTACTTACTTACCTACTTTGACTGCAGTGTTTATTTATACCTTTTGACGATTTTATTCAGCTTAGGAAGGACCTCTAGAAAGTAGATGGGTATACAGTTATACACAATCTCAATAAAGCCCCTGACGCCC
This sequence comes from Paralithodes platypus, assembly GCA_032716605.1. Taxonomy (NCBI): domain Eukaryota; kingdom Metazoa; phylum Arthropoda; class Malacostraca; order Decapoda; family Lithodidae; genus Paralithodes; species Paralithodes platypus. The sequence goes on along the minus strand of CM064538.1, from coordinate 3,827,764 downwards.
ATAGATTCTTTCTAAGCTGCATAAAATGATCTATTTATGGCCATTGTTATATCTTTGTTCTGTGATATGTACTGTATAGGCCTACATGTATTTGTACAACTGATGTTATATTTTAATAAAGATGAAGAACTTTATCATTTTGTTTTGTGTAACCTATTTGTTTGATCTATTTATTACCATTCATACACACACATTTTTAAGACATATACAGTATACATACACGCACACATGACACATGCATACACACAAGACTTATACACCTACAAACATACATGAAAACAATAATGCGCACATACATTGATACACGAAATACATACACCAAAGGGACAGCATAATATCATCTTCAACTGTCTTGATAGCGTAATGCATGTGCGCGGAATATCATGTGAGTATCCTAGGTTCGAGTCCTCGGAGTGCCACATGTCTGTTGATTTCATTGATTGAGTTTAGATGTGAAGTTGTTGGTGTAAAAAACATTATACAAAATTATATAGGCTACATATGAAATGCAGATAATGGCATAATAAAGATCTATTTGAAAAAAAATTGAATTAGTTTTCTTATCCCCCATGTTTAAAACAAAATCACAAAGCCCCTCACACCATACTGCCCAAGGACAGCCCTGTGTGGGTCTCAAGGCTACACAAAATACTACTATAGTCAAGAAATATCGCACCATTTTTGTTATCATATAGCTGGTTTGAAGGCGTATGGAATGGCATAACAGACGCCATTTTGGGGACAATATCTCGACATCGGGCGCCATTTTGGAGCCAAAAAAATCTGCTCAAAATGGTGGAAAAAAACGATTAAAGAAAGAAAATAATGTAAGTAAACTAATTAAAATAAATAATGGAGAGGTAAGGACGTGAGAGCGATAATAAAATGCCGGATAGGAAGAAAGAAAGAAGGCACTAAACCTCGCGAGATAGTAATTTTCCCGCCATTTTGCCCCCTGGACCCCCTACCAGACCCCCACCCACCCCCCTCCCAGGCCTATGACAGCACAGCAACCCCCCCTTATGATGTGCTGTTCGAGAAAGACTTCTATGCAAACCTAACCTCACGAAAAATGATCAAAATCGAGCCAGTGCCCTCCTATGTTCCCGCTATTTTGCCCCCACTCTCACCAAACCTCACTTTACATCAAACCTAACCTAACATTTGGGTCTTTTTCCAACAGCAGATCATAAGCTATGGTTGCTGAGCTGACTTAGGTTCCCGCCATTTTGCCCCCTGGACTCCCTACCCATCCCCCTCCCCCCCTCCCAGGACTATACCAGAAAATTACCAGGGGGTAAGAAATTCCAGATTTTGACCTAATTTTCGTGAGGTTAGGTTTGAGTAAAAGTCTCTCCCAAACAGGAAATCATAAGAAGGGGTGTTGTGCTAATGTAGTCCTGGGAGGGGGGAGGGAGGGGGTCAGGTAGGGGGTCCAGGGGTCCAATGGCGGGAAAAAGATCAGGGAGTACCAGGAGGGAACTAACACGATTTTGGCCATTTTTAGTGCTGTTTGGTCCTCAAGATGGCGGGAGGTGGCCTATTGAGCTATTTTGTCCCCAAAATGGCGTCTTTTCTATGAAAAGGGGCGTTACCTATTAGGCCATAATGATAGTTGTCCGTTTATACACTAGATGGCGCCTACATGTTGTTCTTCTTATTCCAACTTACTTTCTCTTTCCATCTCATATCTTTATCGTATGTTCCTCTTATTCCCTTTTCTTAATTATTATCTTATATTTATATTATTATTAATTTTTGTATCTCTTTCTTTACTTACCAAGTATATATTATCAATATACTGTATACGTTGGAAGACACGCAGAGGGATGTCCTAGGGCTATTCTCAATCTTTCTTCTATTCAACAGCTGAGCTCTGGAACTCTCTCTCAGAATCAGTTTTTCCCTCTTCCTATGACTTAAATTGCTTAAAGCTGTGTGTCCAGGCATTGTGGCTCGAACGTCTCCTTGATTTTGGCCCTGACATTTTTTTAAACTCTAGGGGAGGCACTCGCCACAGGCAATTCTGGCCTTTTGTCTCCCTCACTCACATAGAACAAAAATGAAGTGTTCTAGGACAGTAAGATATGCGGGGGCTGTTCTGATATTATATAATGTGAATCGTGACTATTACATACTTCTCCCGATCTTTCCACCTTGCATATTAGCCATTTATCTTGTAGTTAGTGTGTGTTTTATTAAGCTTAGGAAGGTTCTGGGGGAGTTAGAAGGTTAATTGATAGATAATACCAATTTAATTGCTAGCGATCCTTCCCAAACTGAATAATATCGTCTAATGACTGGTAAAATAAAGGATTATTTTATTTTAATGTTTTATATACTTAATTATGGTGTTTTTTATTGTGTATTAATATTTACACAAGTTAATTATTGTTTTATTAACCCCTTCACCACCAATACGTAATTTTTATCATATTCTGGTTACCTTCAGACGATTTTCTTTACTTATACGACTCAAATGGGTAAATATGATCTCAATAAACCCTCTTAGCAGCATAGGTCCTTCTTAAACTGCAGAAAATCATATAGTTTTAGCCAGAAACAAAGGTAAGAAGGCGTCTTGGTACTGAAGGGGTTAAGGAATATTTATTTATCTATTTAATTTAGTTCAGTAAAACATTCACTGACATAGTTAGGTTAATGGCATAAAGAAACACTTGTGGGGTTTACAAATATTCATATTTTATTTAGACAACTGAAAATTGAATAAGACGGTGTGCATATGTAGATGGGGTGCACATGAGTTCCCAGGAAGTACACAGTCCTAATTGGTGTACACAGGATCCCAGCGCCGCACACAGACATGTAGTTACAGTCACAGACCCTAGAAAGACAAACATATAACTATTAATCACACAGAAGTAAAAATAATACAATATCAACTGCCTTAACCCTTTCATTGCGGGTGACGTTCCGGAACGTCCTGGCAAGTTACAGCAATTTCCAGGCTTTAAAAGACTGTAAAAACCGTAAAAATCGAGTATCAGTGGGCGGGAGCGTGAGGGGCCCACCTCCGACCCTCAGAGCACCGAGCGGCTCACTGATGTTGACTGTGTCTCGTGCGAGTCTCTCTCTGTGTCTCCCAGCAGTGTAGCCAAGCGAGCGAGTGTTACATAATAGCGGGTTTCCCGCGTTTCACTGGCACCACTGCGGGTGAACCAGACCACGTACGGGGCCCGTTCTGGTTTCATTTTGAAGCTATTCTCGCCTAGTTTTCGGCAGAATACACTTCATTTAATGCAGATGCTTGATTTATCATTCAGGAGTGCCTGAATATGCCCTAAATAGCCCAAACATAGCCGCAGCCATAGGGTTAAGGGGAGGCAGACTGTTTTTCTGGACCCCCTTCTCCCTAATGTTAAGCCCCACTAGTTTTGAGGTTATAAGACGTTCGGCCCATTAGTTTGGCGATTTTAACACCTTTCGCGACATTTCGTTGTCAATGTTAAGACCTATAGTGCCATTTAGGTGTCGATTTCTCCCTGGCGCGTGATAGCGAGCTTGAGGAGGAAGCCGGGACGTTTTTCTACCGAAACATGTACAATTTCTATTGAAGGGGGTCTCGAGGGTGTTATATTGAAGGGGGTCTCAAGGGTGTTACATTGAAGGGGGTCTCGAGGGTGTTATATTGAAGGGGGTCTCGAGGGTGTTATATTGAAGGGGGTCTCGAGGGTGTTATATTGAAGGGGGTCTCGAGGGTGTTATATTGAAGGGGGTCTCGAGGGTGTTATATTGAAGGGGGTCTCGAGGGTGTTATATTGAAAGGGGGTCTCGAGGGTGTTATATTGAAGGGGTCTCGAGGGTGTTATATTGAAGGGGGTCTCGAGGGTGTTATATTGAAGGGGGTCTCGAGGGTGTTATATTGAAGGGGGTCTCGAGGGTGTTATATTGAAGGGGATCTCGAGGGTGTTATATTGAAGGGGGTCTCGAGGGTGTTATATTGAAGGGGGTCTCGAGGGTGTTATATTGAAGGGGGTCTCGAGGGTGTTATATTGAAGGGGGTCTCGAGGGTGTTATATTGAAGGGGGTCTCGAGGGTGTTATATTGAAGGGGGTCTCGAGGGTGTTATATTGAAGGGGGTCTCGAGGGTGTTATATTGAAGGGGGTCTCGAGGGTGTTATATTTAAGCTTGATGGAGGTCTAGGGAAGACACTAAAACAGTAATGACATGATTAACAAATAAGTAAATATATATACGCCTATCCCCCATTAAAGGGACACGGGCCGGTTTTCTGGCCCCCTTTCTCCCTCATGTTCAGCCCCATTACTTTTCAGATGTTAAAATGTTTGTCCCCTTAGTTAGTCGATTTTAAGACCTTTCGCCCCATTTCTTCGTCAATATGTAGACCTTTCGTGCTATTTAGGTGTCGATTTTTTCCCTGGCGAACGATAGTGAGCCTGTGATGTTGAAAGAAACGGCCTTCGGCCGGGATATTTTTCAACCAAAAATGTACAAATTTATGTAGAAGGGGGATCTAATGGATTTTTTTTTTTTTTTTTTTTTTAAATTTGATGGAGGTCTAGGGAGGAAACTAGACAAAAAATGAATACACGCAAAAATCTCCCAAAAAGTGAACCATCCCCCCTTAATTCAACGGGTGATTCCATGTCGTTTTTTGTGTGATGTGATTGGTCGAACAAAATTATAATATTACGTCGGAGTATGTCTGGTTCCGGGGCTGGTGTGACTAGATCCACCAGAACATTGCAACATTGATATAGAAGGGGAGAGGGGGAGGGAGGGAGGGAGTGTGTGTGAGAGAGAGTGAGAGTGACTGAGAGGAGAGAGAGTGTGTGTGTGTGTGTGTGTGTGTGTGTGTGTGTGTGTGTGTGTGTGTGTGTGTGTGTGTGTGTGTGTGTGTGTGTGTGTGTGTGTGTGAGAGAGAGAGAGTGTGTGTGTGTGAGAGAGAGTGAGAGAGAGAGAGAGAGAGAGAGAGAGAGAGAGAGAGAGAGAGAGAGAGAGAGAGAGAGAGAGAGAGAGAGAGAGCAGGACATCAAACTCATCTCCCCTTCCTCACATTTCGGGTCACCTGTTCAAACTACCACAACAGATTATACATACATACATACTGTACATTGGTTTAACGTAATTTTTCCATTACATGCATTGTAACGGCTCAGACGGGGTTGCCTTTCAGTAGTTGGAGTGTACTGTAGTACAATAAAGTCCTGCCACAGCACTGCCCCACCAAGTCATCACTGTGGCTGATGTTGGTATAGTGCTAACCGTGCCTCAGCAAGACTCCACAGAGTCCCCCTGCAGCACTTGCACCTGCAGTATCTGCAACCACACCAGCCTTACCAGTGTTACAAAAAGACAGCACCATAACAAGACTCTACTGTATATTAGGAAATTGGACTATAGAACAATAAAGTCCTGCCCCAACATGCAAACACTGTTGCCGACACAGGTGTGGTGCCAAACGGCGCCCAGGTAAGACTCAGTCCCCTGTGGCACCTATCCGCACCCCACTAGCCTCGGCAGTGCCATACCAAGACAGTGCTAAGATAAAGACTTTATTGTCTAATAATGGCTGTTGGTCCACAAGTCTATCGCCATCCCCCCCTAGTAGTCGCCTTGTACGACAGACACGCAGTAGGATGCGTGAGGCATATTCTTTTTTCCTCCACCATTAGATGAAGGCCCCCTTACCCCCTGGGAGGGGGTATGTCTGATATGTCTGACATAGCGATTTTGATAATTTAATTTGACTTTATATTGTCCTTGTCCCAATTTTGGTTTGTTTAGTTTGCAAGTTTTACATTTTAATAGTGTCCCGAGTTGGAGTCCCGGGAGGAACATATGCTTTCATTAGTTTATTCAAATGCATTGGAGTTTGTAATTGATGAATAATGTTAAGAATGGGGTGTTACTTAATAATCTAGTGGGTGCCCAACCCCGAAAGGGGTTGAAATAGGGGAGCTATCCCCCCGCCAAAGGCGGCTTTCTAGGGCCTTTCCTAGCTGATGCTGAGAGGATTGGGTTCTAGTCATGTGGTGATGGGCTGGTCTATCAGAGTGAGAACTGAGCGATCTCTGCCATACCCATAGCTTACTCTGACTGTTCCTTTTACTTATATATTTTCTAGATCTCAAGTGACGGCGTCTATTCCGTGGATTGACCTCCCAATCTACCAAGATTGGAAGCCAAAGCGTCACATTTTTCCTTTGCCCTCAACATTCTCTTCATAATTGCTGAAGGGCACAGGGCCCTGGGTGGGTCTTTGGTTTCCCGGGCGTTTCTGCACCCTCCTCAGCTCCCCGCCAAGGAGTGGCTTCGGTCACCCAGGCTTTATTGTGGTCGGCAGGGAGGGTTCTGTGGGGGCGCTCGGTTATGGCCTTGGCCTTGCTCGTGGCCTTGGGGCTGTTTGGCCAGGCAGCTTGGGGAACAACAACAATAACTTAATAATCTGGTGTGAGTGTGAAAGGTTCGCTCGTAATGTGAAGTTATTCCAGGGCGTTTTTCTCAGATGTAGCTATGTATGTATGTACAGTGGCAATAATAAGTCATTCCTCAGCTGTCATTACGTTTGCCTCGCTCTGTGCTGTATTAATGTCTGTCAGATGTTCAATAGGGTGGGTAAGTGTAGGAAGATGTTGGTATATCTCACTCAAAAAGAAGAAATCGTGGGTAAATATTGCTGATAATTGAACCAATTATTGACCAAAACATAATTGGTACCGATACATCACTTATTAAGCCGACTGTACTGTATACTCAGGCACATATCTCATAGCTGGGGGTGGCCGACTAGAGACAGAGCCCGAACAGAAACAACACAATGAAATTCAAATAAATAAATAATTCACACACATCTAGGTCGCCCAGAAGATGTAACTGATTGAATACATTTGCGTGGGAGTATTTCTGGTTCGGGGTTGTTGTTGTTGTTGTTGTTCCATAAGCTACCTGGCTGAACAGCCCACCCACACCACTGAGAAAGGCCATGGCCACGATCGGGCTTTCCCACACAGCTCTCAATGAGTGTAGATTGTGTTGTTGGCGTATGCAGTCTTCTATGATGTGTTTAATGGTATGGGGTGCTGTGTTACATCCCGGGCAGGCGTCGACAACGGAGTCATCCAGTCTCTTCTGATAGCTCAGGAGAGCTGGATGGTGTCCGCATCTCAGCCTGGCCAGGTGGACTCTGTCCTCGCGAGGAAGGGAGGATTCGGAAGGATGGATTTCGGGAGATCGTGCATGCAGCTGCGTGTTGTCTGTGAGTGAGTGGATGGATCGGTGAGAGATATGAGTATGGATGTGCTTCTGGAAGTTGGTTCGGGGTGGGCAGGGAGGGAGAGAGGACAATAATTGTGTGTGATACCGTGTGCTGGGTGTTGTTTTGATATTTCTTGGTGTCTGTGGGTGTGTTGCCATGTAGTTTAGTGGGTGGTCTTGGTTCGTGGAGGCTGCTGCCAGGAATTGAGTGCCTCTCATGTCCAGATGGTCTTTGACTTTGAGGATTTTGGTTTCTTGATGTAGGTGATCTGTGGGTGCAGTAGCTGTGCAGCCTGTAATGATCTTCAGGGCTTTGTTTTGAATAGTCTGTAAGGTCTTATGATGTGTTTCAGCTAGGTTAGAAGCCCAGGCTGGGCTTGCGTATTCCATCACTGATCTTATGTATTGTTTATATACTGTGGTGGTAGTTTCTTTGGTGTGTCCAAATTTTGTGTGAGCAAGTGACCTGAGGGCGTTAAGTCTGGGTGTCAGTTTCTTTTTAATGTTTGTGGTGTGCTGTTTGAATGTCATATGAGTATCATATGTTACTCCTAGGATTTTGGGTGTGTGTGTATGAGTTAGGGGTGTGTTGTTTATGGTGAGTTGAGGGATGTATTCGTGTTCTCCTGTCCAGCTTGTGAGCAGGGTTGCGGTGGATTTGGCTGGGGCTAGATTAAGTCTGTTTGTAGTGCACCAGCCATGTAGTGTGTTGAGATAGGGTTGAAGGAGATCTGTTGCTCTTTTTGGGTCATGGTGTGCATGTGAGTGTTATGTCATCTGCATAGGAGGCTAAGTTTATTTGGGGCGTATTGGGTGTAGTTATGTCGTGCATGTACAGATTGAAGAGTGCGGGCGATAGGACGGATCCTTGTGGGACTCCGTTTGGAAAGTTTCTGATTTTAGATGACTGACCGGCAAAAGATACGTGTGCACATCTGCCTGCTAGGAAGTTGGCCAGCCACCTTTTTGTGTTGTTGTGCATGTTTGTGTTGTAGATTTTGTTTGTTAGGTTGTGGCGGGGGATGGCATCGAAGGCTTTACTAATGTCGAGTGTGGCTAATAGTGATCTGTGTGGTGGTCTAGCTGAGTTGATGCCGTCGAAAGCTCTTTGTGTAAGGTCTGTGAGAAGAGTGTTTGTGGAGTGCAGTGGCCTAAAGTCATGTTGTGTTGGAGCTAGGGGTAGGTCAGGTGTAATTAGTTGTAATACTAGGCGTTCCATGACTTTGGAGGGGGAGCAAAGGAGTGTTATGGGGCGGTGCGAGGAGGGTAGCGTGGGGTCTTTGTTGGGTTTGGGGAATGTGATGATGATACCATGCTTCCAAATGTCTGGTATTGTGTTGTGTGAATAGCTGTAGTTTGATATGTTAGTGAGTGCTTGTATGCCTTGTGGTCCCAGGTGTCTGAGGTGTATGTTGCTTATGTTGTCTAGGCCACAGGCGGGTGAGTGCTTGAGATTGTTGATGATATGCTTTGTCTGGTGATTGGTGAAGGGTGTATAGTCAGGGTCTGTGGGGAATTGTCTCTTACGTCGGATGACACGTCGGTCGTCTTTGTGAGGTTTTAGGTGGCTGACATGTGAAAAGTGATTGATGAGATTGTTTGCTTGTTGTTTACATGAAGGAGTAGAGTCTGTTGTTGTGATTGCAGCATGTGATTGTGTTGTGTTGCTGTTGGAAAGTGTGATGCTGTTTAGTGTTTTGTAGAATTTTTGGGGGTTTGTTTTGTGATCAAGTGTTTGTAGGAAGTTATTCCAATTTAGTTTTTGTTGTTCTTGTTCGGGGTTGACCAATTATGTGTCGGTAATGTCCATTTAACCCTCTCCGACATATGACGCAATTGTGAGCCTATTGGGGATATTTAAAGCCTATGTTACCATCAGGGGTATTTAGAAACCCTTAGTTTAGTTACTTCAACCTCTGCAGTTGTCTTTGAGTTAGCTGTGGGCAGAAAACTAATTTTGGAGAGGTAATTATAAGAGTGAGAGAACTCTATTTCTTATTGCTAATCTGGCAACCTCTGCGTCATAAATGCGTGAAACAGTTAACAGGCTTTGAACTACAGTATCTCACTTAACCTCTTTTACTGCTACAGATCCTTCTTAAGCTGCACAAAATCGTCAAAATATAGCTAGAATTAAATTGAAAAAACGTCGCCGGTACGGTCGCGCTAATAAGTCATGTCCCAGCTGTCATTACATTTGGCTGGCTCTGTGCTGTATTAATGTCTGTCAGATGTTGAAGAGGGTGGGTAAGTGTAGAAAAATGTTTGTATATTTCACTTGATATGAAGAAATTAATTATTTATCAAAACATACTTGGTGCCGAGATATCACTTATTAGCACGACTGTACAGTAGGGGTTTCTGTGACTCAACCCTTACACAAACATCAATAGTTTACCTTTGATAACGTTATCTGCTGGTGCTGTGTCATTGAGCTGTTCCATAGTCCTCGCTGCATCAATGCCTGCTTATCCACTGCTGTACCGTAAGTTGTTCCATCCCTCGCCTCTATTCTTCCATGTTGTACCGTGTTGTTCCGTCCCTGTAACAATGAGAGACAAAATACTTAACCCTTTGACTACACAGTATAAATTATCCAAATAATATTATGGGTTGACGGATTTGCAAGTTTAACATCATAAATTCAAGGGGGTACTACTCGCTTTTTATGAACCCCCTTCTCCCTCATGTTTAGCATATTAGCTTTGAGGTTTTAAGATGTTCGTGCTGTTAGTTTGTCGATTAAAAGCCTATATAATTATAATCTAGCTTTCTCACCTGATGTTGTGCAAGGTAGGGTTAGGCTATTTGTGTTGTCCTAAGTGAAGGAGACAAAAGGCAAAGCTGCTGTAACAAGTGTCTCCCCTAAAGTTGAAAGTGACAGAGCCAAATTCAAGGTATGGTAGGGTCAAAAGGCCTGGACACATGGAGTTTGAAGCAGCATAAGTCATAGGATGAGAGAAAGACATGTTGAAGGAGAGAGTTCTAAAGCTTACTTGTTGAGTAAGACTAGGACTAGGAGAATTGGTTCACTCTTGGGTTAGAGAGTTGGACAGAATAGGGGTGGGGGTTGTTGAGAGGTAGGTGCCAGCACTCTCCGTAAAGGAGTGTGCACGGGGTTAGTTCCGATGTCTCCACCAGACGGCGTGGGGCATCATTGGCCCGCTACTCCCAAGTAAATAAACACGTTGAACTCTATGCGATTGAATCTGTGTCTACTTTATATGCTCGTAATGCCGTGTCTAACGTGAACACTATGGAAATTGAGTTATCGCCATACATTCTTAGTGTTCTGAAGGGGGAGGGTCCCTAGGGTAAAATAGAGGGAAATTACGACAATGAAGACTTATTACTGCCTTGTGATAAAAGCAGGGTGTATGAAGAGTGAACAACACCGACTATATCTCCTTATATACCGTACTGGGCTAACTTAAATACTGTATTATCATTATTGACATGCCGATTTTATAATTTTACACCATACAGTAGTATGTTGATATTTATCCGTTTTCCGTATATTGTGTTAATGATTACTATGCGAGCGAAGGCGAAGCAGAAAACAAAAGTTTGTTATAAGACACCAACATTCCATTATTCACTTCCTTTCTGTAATATATGTTTTTTATTGTTTATATATATATATATATATATATATATATATATATATATATATATATAGGCCTATATATATATTTTTTTTTTTTTTTTGTTTTTTTTTTCTTCTAGTATTTACAGGAAGTTGGTAAAGGAGGTTTGCAAAGGGTTCCGAAGTTTCGATGGGCGCAGCCATCATTATCAAGAAGTGAAGTTAGAAGGTGAAAAGTCAAGAATATAATATTACCGTATATATATATATAACCGTCCTGGTGGTGTAATGGTTAAGGTGGCAAAAATATGTGTGTGATAACCCGGGTTCGAATCCCGGTGGATCATATATACTTTAATTAATTTCATTGGGGGTGTGGTGGTGAGATTAATAAAAATAATATTATAGGCGATACAAGATCAAGAGAGGGTTTATTGTGTGCTGGCTGTACGCTGGTTGGCTAACCTCATGCTAGCTCTGGTTGGTTGGCTGGACGGTGTGTATGGGTTAGACGCAGGAGTGGGCGGGGCCTCTGCTTCGTTTGTCTGCGTGTGTGGAGGGGGCAATCCTGGGGGCATCATGGGGGGCCTCGCTTTGGAAGGGCGTGCCGAGGGTAGGATCTGGCTGTAATCCGCTTGTGTGTTTAAAGTAGGTTGGCATGTTTGTATATATATAGCTTCAAGAATGAATAGGCGGCGTGAGTCTATTTCTTTATCAAGAATAGAGGTGTGTTTATCTAAGTCGGGTCTGGTGAGTTCCTGATGGTGTGGGGATGTGTGGTAGTGGTCCTTGATAGCTCCGGCTTGAAGGTGGAGGGTAAGGCGACGTGACAGACGAGTCCTTGTCAAACCGACGTAAGTGTGAGGTCCACAGTCCTCACTGTTACAGGTGTGTCGGTATATGACATGGTCCTCTTGTGACGGTTTCTTAGCGGTAGCCGGGCTGTTGCGAAGGACTAGTTGTGAGGTTTTCCTTGATTTGTAGTATATGATAAGTTTAAGGTGTTGGTCAGGGTTCGTAGTTTTAACGTTGTTGCTGATAATGTCTCTCATTATGTTTTCGTCTGTCTTGTGATCTGAGGACATGTGGTTTTTATAGTAAATGTTTATGTATTCAGTGTTTGTATTAGTAGGCATGTCATGATTGTACCATGTTTCAAGTTGTTTGTTGATGGTGTGGGCGATGTCCGAGTTGCTGTACCCATTGTTTACAAGCATCTGGGTCAGCCTCTCGAGTTCCTTGTGTGTGTCTCGCCAGGAGGTGCAGTGTGATAGGGCTCTCCTGACGGCGATATATATATATATATATATATATATATATATATATATATATATATATATATATATATATATATATATATATATATATATATATATATAGAGAGAGAGAGAGAGAGAGAGAGATCAAATAATGTCTACGTTTTGGAAATTAGATATACTATTAAGATTATAAGCCTTGTTACAACAGCAGAACTGCGCATGAATACCGTACAGAAATCTTTGAGAACAGAATATTAACCCCTTCTTTACCAGTAACGTCTTTTTGTATTTGATTTCAGCTACATTTAGACGATTTTGTCTAAGCTTGGAAAGGATATATGATATCTAAAAGGATTAATTGAGATAGGCTGTAGCCTTGTAATGAGTAGACGTCCTTCCTAAGCTGTACAAAATCGTCTAATAGTGGCCAGAATATAATGATAAGTACATCACCGGTACAGAAGGGGTTAAAGGCACGTAACACAATCTACCGGTACATAGGCTAGGCCTACTTATAATTTCAGTGATGCATAATACAGGTTTAGTTAATTAATATGGTCAAATCTCCGATGTATTTAGCTTATTGTAATACCCTCTACCCGCAAAAATCCCGCAACCATAGAAATACCAGAGTTGACAAAATATAACCGATCGAGTTTGGATTTTAATCAACATTTGATGTCAAACAAGTTCAAAAGTTAAAACCTACACCAAATATCACCTTATATATGGGCTAGACTTAAACCTACACCAAATATCACCTTATATATGGGCTAGACTTAAACCTACACCAAATATCACCTTATATATGGGCTAGACTTAAACCTACACCAAATATCACCTTATATATGGGCTAGACTTAAACCTACACCAAATATCACCTTATATATGGGCTAGACTTAAACCTACACCAAATATCACCTTATATATGGGCTAGACTTAAACCTACACCAAATATCACCTTATATATGGGCTAGACTTAAACCTACACCAAATATCACCTTATATATGGGCTAGACTTAAACCTACACCAAATATCACCTTATATATGGGCTAGACTTAAACCTACACCAAATATCACCTTATATATGGGCTAGACTTAAACCTACACCAAATATCACCTTATATATGGGCTAGACTTAAACCTACACCAAATATCACCTTATATATGGGCTAGACTTAAACCTACACCAAATATCACCTTATATATGGGCTAGACTTAAACCTACACCAAATATCACCTTATATATGGGCTAGACTTAAACCTACACCAAATATCACCTTATATATGGGCTAGACTTAAACCTACACCAAATATCACCTTATATATGGGCTAGACTTAAACCTACACCAAATATCACCTTATATATGGGCTAGACTTAAACCTACACCAAATATCACCTTATATATGGGCTAGACTTAAACCTACACCAAATATCACCTTATATATGGGCTAGACTTAAACCTACACCAAATATCACCTTATATATGGGCTAGACTTAAACCTACACCAAATATCACCTTATATATGGGCTAGACTTAAACCTACACCAAATATCACCTTATATGGGCTAGACTTAAACCTACACCAAATATCACCTTATATATGGGCTAGACTTAAAAATACTAACTGTAAATTGATGAATTTAACACCAGAATTTTAGACCAATTCACATGGATCATAATGTAGGTAAGGTATGTCCATAAACGGTACCGGTACCAGGTATATAGTTTTGCTTCAACCGACAAACTTCATGATAAATCGTATATTCTCCTATTATGGAAGGTTACGTATATTTATACAACGGACTTTGCTTAAACCTCCTCAAATAAACCGTTAGTTAAGTTAATTCTTAGATAGGTTTGGTGGGTTTGATATTGTTGCACGCCAATGGTTGGCAAAAGAGCCAAGTTCAGATTTATATAATTTTGCTGCATCAAAATGGTAAAACTATGATGGATTTTGCTTATATTGCCAACGAGCCTAATCAACTCTTTTCATATGTTTCGTTTTATTACCGGTACTTACTTTACATTAGCAGCTTTGCCATTGTACCAAGATCAATGCCTTACATTGTGCTTTGTTCCTTATGTTATTTATCATGGAATGTGTCTGTTGAAGCAAACGATATACTTGTACCGTATAATTATGTACCTTAACCTACATTTTAATCTATATGAAGAGGTCTAAAGACACGATTATTCCTTGTCTCTTCATTTAGTATATAATATATACGTTTGTTATATATCAGCTGGTAGGCTACACTTCGTGATGAATCGTATTGTCTCTCATTATGGAAGGTAAAATAGATTGATATAAACATATCTTGTGTAAGAATGGAATGGTCGAAAACACATGAAAAATCTGCCCTACCCTCAGCCATCCACCATAACAGACATTTCCTATACATCATTAATGTGGTTAATAGATTGTTGGTGTCCTATTAATGTTTTGTTTTCAGTTGGCTTTGCATAGGATACGGTAATCTAGTGTAGGCTAATGGTATACGATTTGCCGTGAATTGCGGTTACCTCCCTAATATATCGATAAACATAAATATGTATACAAATATATTGTGTAAAATGAGACAATAAATATCAGTACAGATAATTGTTATGCCTAGTCCTTATACAAGAAGATATTAGACAGTTTCCAGACGGCGATGGATGATAAAGAGCTTTGCGCTTTATATATATATATATATATATATATATATATATATATATATATATATATATATATATATTTTTTTTTTTTTTTTTTTTTTTTTTTTTTTTTACTCTTATTGACCGTTGCCGTCTGATAGGTACTGTATGCATCTGTAGTTTTATGAATTAAATAAGGCCTACCGGTATATATATTTGGGTAAAATTACTTAAGATATGTTCATAATAATCCAAACATCCACACATATTCATCATATTGTTTTATGTTACTGCTTTGAAGCTTATGTTTCCTTAATATATTTTCCTTACATCTTTGATTGTTTGAAATCAATACAAAAGCACATTGTCTTGTCCGTGTGTGCTAAAACAACCTGGTACAACAAACTTGACCAGTCTCTTTGTGTACAAGCGCGCGGCAGCCCCGTTTGTTTATTATTGTCATGTGACCTGACGTCACGGCCACACTATGGATAGGAGTGGGTATCGTACCGGTATACAGAATAGGAGTGGGACTGTGTTGAAAGGCGGGTGCATCGGACTCGCCGCAAGGGAGGGGATATACACTGAGAGAGCTGTGAAGAATACTGATAATTGTATTACCGGTAGAAGAGTGAGAGAGATGCAACATTGCGGCGTGTAGAGACAGATTGTAGGGAATTAGTAAGAGGAAGTGAATTGACGAGATGAAATACCCATTCAGAAGTGCGGTATGGGTGGAACCTCCCCAAACATGCGAACAATCTTGATACCAGTAGGCTATGTGGGCTCACAGATTCTAAGAAGCTGTTTAGCAAGAGTGGTAATATGATCTTTAAAAGAAGTCAAGAAACAAAAAATCGCCATGCATATTGCGAGAAGATGAAGGGTTGTTGTTGTTGTTTCCCAAGCTGCCTGGCCGAACAGACCCGAGTCCCTGAGGAAGGCCATGGCCACGATCGGGCTTTCCTACAGAGCTTTCAAGGAGTGTAGATTGTGTTGTTGGCGTAAGTGGTTGTGTGAGATGCAGTCTGCTATGATGTGTTTAATGGTATGGGGTGCTGTGTTACATCCCGGGCAGGTGTCGACGACGGAGTCATCCAGTCTCTTCTGATAGCTCAGAAGAGCTGGATGGTGTCCGCATCTCAGCCTGGCCAGGTGGACTCTGTCCTCGCAAGGAACGGAGGATTCAGAAGGATGGATTTCGGGTGGTCGTGCCTGCAGATGCGTGTTGTCTATGAGTGAGTGGATGGATCGGCGAAAGATATGAAATGAGTATGGATGTGCTTCTGGAAGTTGGAAGATGAAGGGTTGATTTGCATAGTTCGGTTAGGTTAGTTAAGTAAAGTTAAGATAAAGCTCATATTTTGTAACCTGGTGAACTTACAATTGTCGTTTCCAGTTATAGAACTGTACTACAAGCTAGCTAACTGGCTATTGTTATTGCGTCCGAATAAAACAATTCAGGCTGGGTGGTGGTGGTGGTGGTGGTGGTGGTGGTGGTGTGTGTGTGTGTGTGTGTGTGTGTGTGTGTGGGGGGGGGGGGGGGGATAGACAGCCCATACTTGTATTTTCTCCCGGGCAGCCACTGGGTATCTCAGCTTGTAGTATATAATAACTCCTAAGTCTGGAAGGGTTTATGTAGTACGGTCGCACTAATAAGTCTTGTCCCAGATGCCATTACGTTTGGCTTGCTCTGTGCTGTATTAATGTATGTCAGATGTTGAATAGAGTGGGTAAGTGTAGGAACATGTTTGTACAGTATATTTCACTCGGTATGAAGAAATGAAGCTTATATATTGCTGATACCAATTATTGATCAAAACAACCTTGGTGCCGAGACATCACTTATTAGCGCGACTGTACACTCTCTTATAGATTATCATGGACTCCTCATGCTTTTCATTATGCAACTAGGCTATGTGTATTATGTATGTAAGCTGGTTTACTAATGTTATTTTCTGAAAATTAACATGAAAACAGTATGTATGTATGTATGTATGTATGTATGTATGTATTTATATAGGCCCTACTCTGGCACCTTCCCCAGTTTTCCTTTTTTTTTTTTTTTTTTTTTTTGTTACTATCTTACTTTTCCTTCCGGGGGCGGGAGGCTAGGAATCCTCCTCCCCGTGTAAAATTCCTCTACTAGACGAGACACAGTAAGGGGCGGGGGAACGCAAGTGGTTCCGGACCCTTAGAAATTTAACTTTTATGGTTTCTGTTCGGGCTCTGTCTCGTGTCGGCCACCCCCAGCTATGGGGTACTACGGTATGTGCCCGAGTAGGCTACATACACCAGGGGGTCAAACCGGAACAATTTTGTTTGAATACCGTACTAGCATAAATATGAGAAGGAATGAAGGAAAATTAACATGAAATAGCATTGTTTTGGCCATATTATCTATACTATAAACCATTATTACAAGTAGCCTATACCGGTACATACTGTATACAGGTGCGTCCTTGTATTGAGTATTGTTCACATGTGTGGGGAGGTTCCTCTCACACCGCACTCCTAGACAAAGTTGAAAGGAAAGCCTTTCGTATCATTAACTCCCTTCCATTCACCAACTATCTGCAATCTCTCTCTCTCTCTGCCGCAATGTTGCATCTTTCTCGCTTCTATAATAAACAGTGTTCCTCAGAGTTTCCCAGTGTATACCACCTCCTCTACGTAGTACCCATCTTGCAACACAATCCCACCCCTACTCTGTGCAACTCTCCAACCCAAGAGTGAAACGTTACTCTGACTTTCTTCTATTCAACAGCTGAGCTCTGGAACTCTCTCCCAGAATCAGTCTTTCCCTCTTCATATGACTTAAATTGCCTCAAACTCCGTGTGTCCAGGCATTTTGGCTCGAACATCCCTTGATTTTGGCCCTGTCACTCTTTCAACTCTAGGGGAGGCACTCGCTACAGGCAGTTCTGCCTTTTACCTCCCTCACTCACATAGAAACAAACATACAATAATAAAGACTAAAAAAGAATGGACTCGATTTTCATTTGACACCCTGACGTCATATATATATATATATATATATATATATATATACATACATACATACATACATACATACCGGTACATGTTTCTGATGGATAAACGTATGATGGATTTGGTTTTATACATACATACATACATACATACATATACATACATACATACATACATACCGGTACATGTTTCTGATGGATATAACGTATGATGGATTTGGTTTTATACATACATACATACATACATACATATATATATACATACATACCGGTACATGTTTCTGATGGATATAACGTATGATGGATTTGGTTTTATGTCTTCATGAATGTACGGTTGGCCAAATAAGTCGTGTCTTCGCTGTCATTACGTTTTGATCGCTGCATGCTGTATTAATGTCTGTCAGATGTTGAATAGGGTGTATCACGTCTGTATATCTCACTCGAAACAATTAATTAATGCGTAGATAGTGTGATACCAATTATTGATCGAAATATACTTGGTGCCGCGACATCACTTATTTGGATGACTGTACTACGACCAATATTCACGCTGGCAATTCTAATTCATGTCAATCTCTACAGTGAGTACAGCTCCAACTTCCTTATAGCATGAAACTCGTAAGTGATCAATTAAGGGAAGGGATTATTTTCAAGTCGATTTTCATATTTTTGTCCCTCTTTAGACCTCCATTAAAAAAACAAAAACAAAAACACACACACACACACACCCATTAGATCCCCCTTCTAGATTAATTCGAAGGCCGGTTCTTCCAAAATTACAGACTCACTATCGTTCGCCGTTCACCAGGAAGTAAATCGACACCTAAACTGCACGAAAGGTCTTAATATTGACAAAGAAATAGGGCGAAAGGTCTTACAATCGCCAAACGTCTTAAAATCTAAAAACTAATGGGGCTAAACATGAGGGAGAAGGGGGACCAGACAAACGACCCATCTCCCCTTAACGGTTATATAGCAAACTTTACCTGTACCGGTATCGGGCAAGTCAAAAATACTATGTTTACTTCTATACATAAGATCACTGAATGGAAAGTAATTTGTGTGAGCAACTGTACTTGGTCAATGAACGGACATTTATACTATTTGGGAAGAGTCGATCAGGAAATAGGTGTGACCATTTGAGGTATGAATGTGAACTGACATTTCTACTATTTGTGTGTCAAACGAAAGCCGAGTCCATTATTACTAGTCTGTAGGCTATTATTGTATATTATATGTAAGGCTAACATTATGGTTCATAGTTCAAATTATGTTCCTGGATGTGATAAAATGGCCAAAACAATGGTATTTGTTGTTGATTTTCTGTTATTCCTTCTCATATTCATCAAGTCTTCAAACAAAATTGCTCCGGTTTGACACCCTGTTAATAAAACTTGATCCCACCCTCTTCCTCCTCCTCCTCTTCTTTCTGCTTGCCCCATTCCCTTTCCCTGTTACGACCGGGGCTCGTATAAAACAAGGGCTCTTAATCATTGGACTAGGAAAGCACACAGCCACAACGGTAACACTAGATCCAACCCTTGAACTTATAATGCCGGCGCACAAAAACACCTATACCCTCCAGAGTTAAATCTGCGATAACGGGGTATCCTATAACTCAGTATAAGTGCACTACTACTACAGGCTGATGATCTCTGATACAGCCTGATCACAACAACATACAATTACGGTAATAAGGTATACTAGGAAAAGATAGAGATCTTAATTAAATCACTGCAATGATTTAATGCAAACTAGAAGAAGGTATATTTAAAGTTACTCTAAACAATAATGAACTGTCACTCCTATACTAAAGAAAGTGAACGAAAGTCCCAAAGCATCGAGCAGGAATCTTCTGAAGAAAGTCTGATGCTGGGGTAAGATGATCGTATCGGATGTTGAACTGTAGTATAAAGCAGGAACAGGATATGACAATTGTAAGGACATATAGGGTTAACTGGCACGGGAATAATAATAACTGCGCAATAGTAGGAACTCAAACAGCAAAAGAAGTACTTCCTCATCAACGAAACAGCCTACTAGGGTTGTGCAACTCAACAACAACCTAGACTAATAAATGCCGTGAATAATAATGCATACATAACAGAAAGAGTTTATAATCTAAATCTGGTGTCTGCTAGGCGAATAAAGTCTAGCTGGGATGTAGTAGGCTAGGAAACAATGGCTGAGCAAGCGGCTCGTAGCCTAGCGAAGTCCTTAAGGCTGTGCGGCCAAATTACGTTAATTGACGGGGTGCTCTCTTGAGAGATCCAGATCGCTAGTATCTGGTTCTCTCCTGGCGACCCTCTCAAAGTCAAAGCAAACGAGTTAGCACAGTGTTGGGTGGCAGAGGCAAAAGCCCTCACTCGCAACACAGCGCTAAACTCACAAGGTACACAGTCAGAAAGACCACCTGGGCTTCCCACGTCTCCGTTGAGATTGTACAGGTTCAACAAAATCTAGTACACATCGGAAATCACAACACCAGTAGCCTTATCCCAGTCTAGCATTAAATCCCCCAGCAGACCACCACGATACAGGAAGGGAGACACCGTGAGTGTGTCAAACCTCTACAGACAAAAATGGCAACCCTTCCAAAATGCCTAACTAAACATGTGTTATCTGAGAGCTTCAGCATATAATACGATGGCCGATATATGAAATCGTGCAGAACCAAAGGGAAGTTATGATATTAAATAGAGTAGAAGAATGAGAGGTAAGAAGTTGAGAGAGAGAGAAAGTGCTCTATAGCTAGAAGTCGGGAGACAGGGGGGCAAGGGACATGTGAAGGGTATGCTAGTCAGGAAAGCTCGGAGGAGAATAGCTCCTCTGGACCCCTCCAGGATCCCACACAAAGGCATGGTGGTCAGCCAATCACAGGCCGCTACGTCACCCGGCAGCAGGCCTGCAGAAGGCGCCAGGAACCACCAGCCAATCAAAACCGAGAGAAGGATCACGCGAGCGAGGGACTCCTCGAGGGAGGAGGGAGGAGGAAAAACTACCTTCTCAGACTGCACGCTCGCTCTCTCTCCTTCCTTCACTACAATGCATCTTATGTTCAACTCATGATATAAAATATAATCCCTTGTCACAGGCGAAAACAAAGCCCACTTCTATACTGCCTGTGACATGACGATTCACAAGAAAGAAAGTACAACATTGTAGATAGACTGTAGCCAAATACATTGCCCTGGCGAGTGTTAGCGAGTGGCTGAGCACACGTGGCGTTCTGCTGAGCTGCAGGCGTCACATCCCCTACTAACTTTTTAACCCTTTACTGTACCAGCGACGTCTGTTATATTTTAGTGTAGCTATACTTAGATTATCATATGCAGGTTAGGAAGGATCTGTGGTAGTTCAAAGGGTTGATTGAGATAGTTCGAAGCCTTATGATGGCGAGATCCTTCCTAAACTGAATAAAATCGTCTATCAGTTGCCAGAATAGGCCTATAATGAATAAGACGGCGTCGGCACAGAAGGGGTTAAGCTCTTCCAATCTATCTCTCTCCTCATACCACTGGCAAGCGTCTCTCACCCCTCCCACCTAGCATTTCAGGCACTCTTTCACTCCCCCTTCCACCTCCATGTTCTATTCGTCTCCAATGGCCCCCCCCCCCCCCCCCCCGCCCTAGTCTTGAATAAGTAACACCCAGTTCTTAACATTAATCATCAATTATAAACCCCAATGTACTTGAATAAACTAATGAAAGCATATGGCTCTCCCGGGATTCCAACTCGGGACACCTCACCCAGAACATAAGCACCTAAACCAATACACCACCAACACAGCCTGGTCTAATTGCGTCGTAACACTTTTTTTTTTCGGTCTCCCATTGCTTCTATATCTTACCAGTGTTCTTTTTTCCATATTTCTTTTCCATTCCCATCTTCCTACTTCCCTCACTCTCGCTCTTATCTCCTTCTCCAACTTCCTTCCCTGTTGTCCAACGCAACAAAAATGGTGATCGGGTGAGAGATGCGAGATCTGGGTATTTTTTTAAGCGATTTAGGGATTATATATTTAAATTGCCGACGGTATGGACTTATATGCCAATGAAGTACATGATAGCCTATAACTAATATTGGTTATATGCCTAAATAATATATCGATGACTTCGACCAGGTGTAAAACTAGATAAACTCTGAATCTGGCACCAATGGTTAGCTCGTCGATCTTTTTATGCCTAATGTATTGGGTAGAGCATAATATGCAGTATTTTATACCCTGCACAATCACGCTAATAAGTGATGTCTCGGCACCAAGTATGTTTTGATCAATAATTGGTATCAGCAATATCTAAGCGTCATTTCTTCATATCGAGTGAAATATATAAACATGTTCCTACACTTACCCACCCTATCCAACATCTGACAGACATTTATACAGTACAGAGCAAGCCAAACGTAATGACAGCTGCTGGGACATGACTTATTAGCGCGACCGTACATCATAGGTAGGGAAAATTGGTACGGTAGCCTAAATCGCATAGCCTACTCATTAGTTGTTGTTGTTGTTTTTCCCCAAGCTGCCTGGCCGAACAGCCCCAAGGCCCCGAGCAAGGCCAAGGCCATAACCGAGCGCCCCCACAGAACCCTACCCGCCGACCACAATAAAGCCTGGGTGACCGAAGCCACTCCATGGCGGGGAGCTGAGAAGGGTGCGGAAACGCCCGGGAAACCAAAGCCCCACCCAGGGCCCTGTGCCCCTCAGCAATTATGAAGAGAAAGTTGAGGGGCAAGGGAAAAATGTGACGCTTTGGCTTCCAATCTTGGTAGATTGGGAGGTCAATCCACGGAAGAGACGCCGTCACTTGAGATCTAGAAAATATATAAGTAAAAGGAACAGTCAGAGTAAGCTATGGGTATAATAATAATAATAGTTCTTAAAGCTAGCGCATGCTAAGCTAGCTAAGGATAGCTCAATAAGGCCGATTAGGCGTATTTCCATTGGGGTCCTGTACTACTACCCCATCCCTTTGCTCATGAGGGATGGTAACGACTCAGTGCTTGTGAAAAATCTTTAATGCGCCGAGCGTGGGCGCGAACCCGTGCCTTCTGGGTGGAAGTCCGAGACGCTAGTCACTACACCAAGCGAGCCGCACTAATGGCAGAGATTGCTCAGTTCTCACTCTGATATACCAGCCCATCACCACATGACTAGAACCCAATCCTCTCAGCATCAGCTAGGAAAGGCCCTAGAAAGCCGCCTTTGGCGGGGGGATAGCTCCCCTATTTCAACCCTTTTCGGGGTTGGGCACCCGCCTCCTACTCATTAGTAACTTCAACCTCTTTAGTAGGCCTAGGCTACCTGTGACGTCCTTTAAATATTTGGGGCCTTGGGCTACTATTGGACGACTTTATTCAGCTTAGGAAGGACGTCTACCCATTATTAAGACTACAGACTATCTCAATTAATTATTTTCGCTATGATTTATCTTCCTAAGCTTCATATAGGCCTAATCGTTTAAATGTAGCTCAAATACAATCAACCATGACGTCACCGGTACTAAAGGGGTTAATTAATAGCAGAGTAAATCAGGCGATAATAATTACAATTAACCACTTGCGAGTTTCAGGCTATAAGGAAGTTGGAACCGTGAAAATCGAGATTTAACAGAAATGCAATATATTAATACTGTACGTTTCTGATGGATAAATGGTAGCCTATGTTGAATTGGGTTTTATGTATTGATAAATGTACTACGACCGTATTTTAGCTTTAAATTATGTTAAATGTCGTTGTCTACAGCTCCAACTTCCTTATAGAACGAAACTCGCAAGTCTTCAATTTATCGTCAGCTGAAAATACAGATAATAGTTATTGGGTAAGCATCTACAATCTACTGCGCATCCCAGTGGGGGTTGGGAGGGATGGGGGGGGGGGTCCCTATAGGCTACTTTGTTGAATTGGTGGGGGAGGGAATGTAAATAGTAGTAACTACACTGCTTTTACGCGTCCTTATGCTTATATAGGTAGAATTGTCCTAAAGGGGCAAGCATTTGACAGGTTCAATACCACCACGTACTTAGCCTCAAGGTCTATATACAGTGTATATAGACTTTGCTTAGCCTATTAGGCTAAGAGATTTAATTTAGGTTGAATAACCTACACCCTATACTGGTCTGATACTAGTAATATGACCCGATGGGTCAATATTTACGAGTCACACCACAGCTGGAATCTCATTTCTAATGGTAGTTTTGGGTTCCTATCATTCTATGTTTCATTACTATATACTTTTTATCCACCGGAAAATATTATTTTTTCTTGTTTTTTTATTTTTATTTTTATTTTTTTTATTTTTTGTTAGCATTAACCTAACCTAAAAACCTAACCTAACCTAAATGTATTTGGGGGGTATTTGGGGGCTATTAGGTTAGGTTAGGTTAGGTTTTTTGGTTAGGTTAATGCTAGGCTAGGCTAGGCTAAAAAAAAAAAAAAAAAAAAAAAAGCCAAGAAAAAAATATATTTTCCGGTGGATAAAAAGTATATAGCAATGAAGCATAGAATGATAGGAACCCAAAACTACCGTTAAAAATAAGATCCCAGCTGTGGTGTGACTCGTAAATATTGACCAAACGATGTAATGACGTTTTTAATGTGGTTTTCGAGAATAAAGAAGCGCGTTTGGGCCGAAAATCTGGAGTTTACAACCTCTTCAGATCGTCGGTTTGTTGACACGACGCTCGACGTTAGTTACGTTTGCGGTTGTTTTTGCCCCCTACTGGCAATATATATGATGATGACAATAAGTCTATACAGTGTATCCCGCGGCCTATATTTTAATTGAGCCGCCAATATTGGGAAATTAGTTAGATGCGGGAATTTCGGGAAAGTAGCCTAGCCTATTATAACCTCGAGCACTAGCCTATGTCAACAAACGATCGACGTTACTCCCGCGAACGCAACTTTTCCACAGTTATCTTTGTATTTCGTCTATTATATTATTAATATTAAAGTGTCAGCGTTGTTTGTATGGGATGTGTGGAAACCGAAAACAATTCTGTATTAAATCCTTGGTGGTACCTGTCAAATGCGTGCCCCTAAAGTAAAATCGTACCCTTATATATTACCAAATTCGGATGCCGCGTATAGGCTAGGCTACATGTATTCCCCACTTCAACGCTGTCCTAAAATACCCGATACCTTGCATAGAATGATTAGCCTTATAATGGCTAAAATACCAAACATTGCAGGCAAGTATATACCATAGATGCTTCACTAACCTTATTACGATATGGTAGAGGAATGCACAAAGTTTATCCCCTTCGCAGACCAACACCGACGCGCATCCACCTCCTACGAAATCCCGTAAACACTGAACCAGAACTTCTCTCTCCTCCGGGCAGGGATGTTAACTTTTGACATTCGGGCTATCGTACCAGACTACTAAAATTATCGTATTTGCCATTAAATTACCGTATTTTCTAAGATCGGGTAAAAATAAAAATAGAATGATGCCCATTGCTTTGCATTTATTAGGTTCCAATAGTATAACACAAATATATGAATGCATTTAAACATTAAACATAATATTTATCAATTATAACAACAGTTATCCTCTCACTAATTTTACCGGTATACGTTGGTAAATTAAAGATATATAGGCTATAGGCCTCTTATCTACTGTACTTATACGGGTGTATAATAATCATGGGCAAACCTTTCTTCCTCTATAATCTAGACTAGACATCCAAAAATACACTATTTAAATGAAAATTCAATTAGCTATGAATTATAGGTCTTTCTACAGACATATACATGCTTAAATTAAATTCATGGCCTCCACTTCCTGAACCTCTTCAGCTGCAGCATCTACTTGGGATTCAACTTGTGTTTGTAGAGAGAGCAGGTAGCCATCCGACTTATCATATCATCTGAAGGGGTAAATTCTGTGCACTGGCCTGGTTTCTCTTTGACACATTGTGATGCCAAAAGAGCTCCATTTATTGTGTCTGTGCCAAGCCTATTCCTGGGACTGGGCCTGCTTGCTGCATTCAAATATGAATAGTTTTTTAAAATCCTACTGAAGGAGGCGGCGCATGCGTATTGATAGCCAGGCCACCACTTGAAGGCAAAGTTTGGTGGGCTACGGCCTCACTCATGGCCCGGCAGTACATAACCGTCACCGTTTGTCTCTCTCTCTCTCTCTCTCTCTCTCCTATTATACAAATTTAAGGGGAAAAAATCACTGGAGACAAAATTATCGTATTTTAGCGTACGATACATAACTTTGTATCGTACATCGTACACAGACCGAAAATATCGTACAAATACGATAATTATCGTACGGTTAACATCACTGCCTCCTAGTCCTCCCCCCACCCCTCCCGCTCCCTTAGTCGCAATATTGGTAGTTTTCTTTCTGCATTATTGATTAACCCTTATTCTGTCGGTTAATTGATATATGCAGGCTTATTAGGCATGTTCTACAATATTCGTCCATGGTTTTAAATTTTGCAGAAAGCGCCAGTTTCTATTTAATGCTAAAATAAATTCCCAGCAAAAAACACCAGCTGTAGCCAGTCAAAAAGCCGATGACATTCTTTCTCGTACCAACTGACTCAAAATATCATCTTTTAAAACAACGTTTTAGATAATGTATGAAACAAAGAGTTCTCCAGTACTTACCTGTATGTATCTAAGTGAGGTATTAAATTGTTGGCAGGCATTACTTAAGTCCCGAGATAGTGATAAATATTACCACGAGTTTTTGAACATCCCCGTGGCACATTAGCCCTGCCCCCTCAGTGACGTCATGCCCAAAAACTCGCACACACATACGCACATACAAACCAACACACACACACACATACGTATACGCACACTGGGGAACTCGCTGAGCTTATGGGCCGGTTGCTGTTTCCAGAATTTCAACCACGTAAGATGGGAGATATGGATGGTGCTTGGGGACCCACAGAGGGCTGCCCTTGGGTGGCAGGATGTGCTAGCTAATGAATTATAGACAATATTAGAGGACATCAATATTAAATATATGAAGAGTTAGCATATTTAATATTATAAACCAACCGCCCAATGGTATCTACTACTTAGCTATTTCATATTAATTGGCTTACCAAGAAATGTTGTTATGAGTTTTTATATATATATATATATATATATATATATATATATATATATATATACTGTATATAGGCTACAAAATTGTATTTAATCTTGTCTGAATTATTCTTATAAATTATTCATACTTTTTATTTCTGAATCAAGTAGTTTCCAGTTTAGAAAACTATATCCTAACCTAAGCATTTTGTTTAGGAATATGTTAGTGTAGACACATGCATTCGTGAGTACCCTAGGTTAAGCACTTGGATATATCTATGGGTAATAGCCTACAATTTAGTATTTGGCAACTTTTCGTGACGTAATATGAATGCGGATATTGGTAAGTTCTTTAGAGGGCGAATGCAATTGAACACGAATAATTTATAGGCCTTTATCTTGTCTAAACTTATAAATAATAATACATTTAGTTGCATAAAGATCTCCCGTTATTGCAGACATAGTAATTTGCTTCAGAAATTGAGTATTATTCTGATTCAGCTCTAAATTTAATGCCAGAGAAATCACGAAAACCCTAGCATTAGTTTAACCCTTTCAGTGACGTCCTTTTCATTATCTTCTGGCACCTATTAGACGATATTATTAAGCTTGGGAAGGATGTCTACCCATGAAAAGGCTACAGACTATCTCAATTAATCCTTATAGCTACCATATATCCTTCCTAAGCTGTTCATATAATCGTATACATGTAGCTGAAACCAAATACAAAATACAGAAGGGGTTAAATAAAGAAAAGTGAACTCTCGCGCCATCTATTAACAAAAATGTTTGGATATGGGGGTAGGTAGGTAGCAAGGGAGGGGTGAGTTGCCATATTATGCAACCCATTATCTAACATTTCTCCTAATAAGGGCTTTATTATCGATAACTAGCTATATTAAATTAAACAAGGTATAGTTTAAAGTAAGTTAGACTAGGCTAGGATACACAAACATATTATTATGTTATATATGTTTGGATTCCTATTTATTACACGAATTAGACCTTGGCAACTGCCCCCTGTAAGACGTAAAAGTCGCAATATTGGTAGTTCTTTTTCTGCATATGTACTTAAATTGTATTTTGTGGGTTTATTGATGTAGACAAGTTTGTTAAGGATGCTTTACAATATTCGTCTATGCTGTCAGATATAGAAGAAAGCGAGTATTTATATTTAATGTTAAATTTAATTCCTGGTAAAAATCGCCAGCTGTAGCCAGTCAAAAAGCCGAAGACATACTTCCTCGTACCAACTAACTCAAAATATCGTCTTTTAAACACCATTTTACATGTATATATAGTAAAGAGTTGTTCAATACTTCCCTGTATGTATCTAAATGAGTTATTATATATCTGGCAGGCGTTAATAAAGTCACGATAGTGATAGATAGTGATTAATATTACCACGAGTTCTTGAACATCTCCGCAGCACTTAGCCCCGCCCCCTCAGTGACGTCATGCCCAAGAACACACACACATACGTACGTACACTCAGGAACTTGCTGAGCTTATGGGGTTACTGCTCTCGGGCGGAATAACATGCAGGGTTGTACAGGGGAGTTGAGGGTTGGTTGATAGGATCAAGTTATAGCCTAGTTATAAAATAATATGTTATGGACCCAATAAACATACAGGAATTTCAACCACTGAGATGAGAGATATGGATGGTGCTTGGGGACCCACATAGGGCTGCCCTTGGGTGGCAGGATGTACACCAGCTAATGAATTATAGAGACAATGTTAGAGGACATCAATATTAAATATATAAAGAGTTAGCATTTTTAATAATACACACCTACCGCCCAATGGTATCAACTACTTAGCTATAACCTATTGGCTTACCCCGAAATCGGGTTTGACTTATTTTTCATTTTATTCTGGCTATATAAACGATTTTTTATCAAAGTAAGCAGAGCTTTGTGGGAAAGTATCAATGCAGACAGCTTGGCGCCACTGTGTAAGCATATGTCTCTCTCTCTCTCTGTATGTATGCCTGTATGCCTATGTATGTAGCTGAATGTGTGTGTGTATGCCTGTGTCTGTTTTTTTTTTTTTTTCTATGTGAGTGAGGCAGACAAAAGGCAGAACTGCCTGTACCGAGTGCCTCCCCCAGAGTTGAAAGAGTGACAGAGACAACATCAAGGGACGTTCGAGCCAAAATGCCTGGACACACGGAGTTTGAAACAATTTAAGTCATAGGAAGAGGGAAAAACTGATTCTGGGAGAGAGTTCCAGAGCTCAGCAGTTGAATAGAAGAAAGTCTGATAATACTGTTTCACCGTTACTGTTTGCCTATGTATGTGTGTGTGTATGTATGCCTGTGTATCTGTATGTCTATGTATGTGTGTGTGTGTGTAGGGGATGTGGATCGCTCCTATAGGTAAATTAACTGACACTATATTTAGAGATACACTAACATTACTACTGCAACACATGATTAAAATAGACAAGTAACCGATTCCTATATGTATAAAGCCTCAACAAATTATTACCCTTGCACTTTATTCATACAGTAACACAGTACACTATATTAATACAATTATTATTATCAACAGAATAGAACAAAAAAGTGATGGTAGCTAAAATTAAAGCACGTTAATATTCAGCCTAGTTGAGTCACCAAGTACCAAAGCCGATTAGGCTATAAACATTTGTGTTATCAATAAGTAGCCTATACCCTCCGCGATCTCCTACCCTAGTCTAAATTACTGTAGCCTATTGTATGTATAATGATAGCAAGTTAGTTATTAAAAGCAACCTAATGGAATGGCAGGCTGTTGTACGATGAATAAATATACGAAATGGGCCCCTTTTAACTCTCTCTCTCTCTCTCTGCCCCCCCCCCCCTCTCTCTCTCTCTCTTTCTCCCTCTCAACCCGCGCCATAGTTGTCACGTCGTAATTAACACTGGATCACAAAATATCTTAAACCATACGTCTTTTACTTTGCCAAATTCATTAGTTGGAAGTTTAGCTCACTAGATAACATACTGAGTACGGTATCTTGTTATCGAAAAGGGTAATAAACTCTTAATTAGATATATCTATAGGTTCTAACATTTAGCATTTGGTAACTTTCCGTGACGTAGACTGAAAGACTATATTGGCTAGTTCTTTTGTGGGCGATTGCAATTGAACACGAATTAATTATTGCATATTTCTACTTCCTTAGCTTATACAGAATAATGAAGATAGTTGAATAAAGACCCCCCAGGAATCTAGATATAGTAATTACCTTCAAAACTTAAGGAATGGTGATATAGTTCCAAAATAAATGCTTACGAAATCACGAGTAGACTAGATTATGAGGAAACAGCAAGTTCGAGTAAATACATCAGAAGTGAATGCCTACGCCATCTGTTAGCAAAAATGTCTGAGTTTTGGTAGAGGGAGGGTGAGTAGCCAGATCTTATATTAATATTATCGAACATATCTCCTTATATGGTTCTTGATAGCTATGGTATTGATAGCCTGGCTATGTTAGATTAAACCCAATATAGTTAGAGTAAGTTAGACTAGGCTAGGATACACAGACTATGTTTCTGTTATATTTGCTTGTTATCGCTTTGGTTACGAGACTTAGACCTTGGCAACTTTATCGGCATGACGAAAAAATCGAAATATTGGTAGTTCTTTTTCTGCATATGTGATTAAATTGTATTTTGTGGATTTATTGATATAGACAGGTTTGTTAAGGATGATCTACAATATTCGTCTATGCTTTCAGAGATGGAAGAAATCGAGTATTTCTAGTTAACGTTAAAATAATTACCAGGTAAAAATCGTCAGCTGTAGCCAGTCAAAAAGCTGATTACGTACTTCGTTGTACCAACTGACTCAAAATATCGTCTTTTAAACCAAATTTTAGTTGTATATATAGCAAAGAGATGTCCAATACTTCCCTGTATGTGTCTTAAACGAATTATTAGATAGCTAGTAGGCATAAAGAAAGGCCCGAGATAGTGATTAATATTACCAAGAGTTTTTGAACATCCCCGTGGCACATCTGCCCCGCCCCCCTCAGTGACGTCATGCCCAAGAACACACATACATACGTACACACACACACACCCAGGAACTCGTTGCACTTATAGGGTTGCTGTTTCCAGAGGAGGGCTGCTCTTGGGTGGCATAACATGCAAGGTTGTGTGGGGGAGTTAGGGGTTGGTGGATAGGATCTAGTTATAGGAATATAATAATGTACGTTTTATGAACCTAAATATATAAAAATTAATACATAAATCGGAATGTCAACCACGTAATATGAGAAATATGGATGGTGCTTGGGGACCCACAGAGGAGGTGGCTTGGGTGGCAGAATGTGCTGGTTTGGGCGGTCAAGGGATACGAGTTTACATGCGAGCTGGTAGGTAGGGGGAGGTTAATGGCAGAGAAGGAACTTTTTATTTGCGTAATTTTAAAGGTATTAACATTTTGAACTTGTTAACTCCTTCTGTACTGGGGACGTCTTTTTAATATTATTCTGGCTACTATTAGACGATTTTATTCAACTTAAAAAGGGGCTTCCAGTAATCAACAGGCTTCGAACTTTTTACTACCACAGATCCTTCTTAAACGGCACAAAATCGTCTAAATGTAGCTAGAATAATATGAAAAAAGACGTCGCCGGTACAGAAGAGGTTAAGTTATCAAAAATGTGTGCTATATATGAGTTACACAGAGTTAAACAGATGCTCAAACCACACATACTCTGAGGTCCCTACTAGGTGGTCCGGCCTTAATACTGATAGACTCAGGGACAGTTTTATAGTAGACAAATTAATCGGACAGCAAAGTAGGAGAGAGAGAGAGAGAGAGAGAGAATGAAAGTGGACTGATAACATATAAAAAATTAATTCTTATGCATTCTACTGTGAGAAAAGTAGGCACACAGGGTCTTTAGAATGGAATGATGTGTGTGTGTGTAAGTAACCTACGTAACGTATGTGTCATTTTTAAGTTCCCGGGAAATTACCTGTACCATACCAGGCTGACAAACTTAACACTATTAATTACTAGTCCTAAAATAAAATCCCTTCTTATCAATATATATAATACAGTTAAAATTAAGCTCATATAGCTCTAATTATGATCTTAGAAGTGAATAAAATTACCAAAACAATGTAATTCCATGAACATTTGCTTGTAGCCTATTCCTTCCCGTATATCTTATTGCACAGTTTGACATCCTGATAACGCCCCCATCCTCTCGGCGCGCGCACAAAATTGGCGCCAGGCAGTCTAGCACAGTTGGTTGACTTTTGGAAATTCGCTCCTCCCACTTAACCCTTTCATTTGACGCCTTAGCAGTGTTGCTTATCATTAGCCGATTTCATATAACTTAGGTAGGATCTGTGGGAATTTGTTCAACTAACTCGATTATTCTATAAAAGCTAAGGAAGGCGAAAGAGGGTGAAATAAAGTTCCTGTTAAATTTCCTGTATGACCCCCCAGTCGCCCAGGCTGACAAACCACTAGTTATTACTAATCCTAAAATACGAGTCCCATCCGATTTATTCAATATAATTAAACATATAAAGGTAAACTTACCCTCCACAGTTCACTTGGAAGCGACAATATACCCAAAACAACGAAATTGCATGTAAACTAACTTGTATTATGTGTATATAGCAATATGATTAAGTTTGATATCCTGGTTTACCTCTCCATACCCAGGTTGGCAAACCAAAGACAATTGAATACGAATCCTGAAATACTAGTCCCATCCTATTTATTCATGATTAATGAACATATTAAGACAAATCCATGTTCTTCACTTAGGTTGGAAGTGATATAATGACCAAAACAATGCGATTTAGGATAAAATTGTGTGTATTCCTTCTCATATACCAATGTGGTCCAGTTTGGCATCCTGGTAAATGTAGATGCGCGCGCTTATACAGTAGGGCTCAAAATACTTGTCCTGGATTATTTTATTGTCTCACACAGTCTCGGCCGCGTAATAATGTCTGTCAGATGTTCCATAATTACCTAGAAAGTCATAGAATACATTAAACATCTCCCTAGAGCCCTAATATAGGTTTTTAATAGAGCTATTTATATGTTAATTAATACTTACTAGCATGCCATTAATTTTTTACCTTACGTACCATAATTTCGCAGACACTTAATCTTGCAAATCAACTTAATTTCTAATATCTCAGTTTATACGTCGATTAAAATACAGCAGACCTTATTACAAAATTAAAGCAATAGGTACAGATGATATATACAGTATGTAGGATACCAATTACGTAACTAAAATATAACCTCAAAAGATATATCACTGAACGCAACCAAAAGAACTTTCGAAAAAATTTCAACCCTGGTATTACAATTCTTTCATAAATATCGCAAATAAAGTAATTTGACCACTTGAGTTTCAGGCTATAAGGAAGTTGGAGCCACAGACATCGATATTTAGCAGAATTAACAACTAAAATACGGCTGTAGTGCATATATAAATACATAAAACCAAATCAATCATATTTTTTATGCACCAGAAACATATATTATTAATGTATTTCTGCTTAGTATCGATGTTTACGGCTCCAACTTCCTTATAGCCTGAAACTCGCAAGTGGTCAATTACAGAAATATATACAAAATACGGGATGCTACGATTACATTTATATAGGCCTATAATTAACCATATGGCCTTAGATACGTAATTACTACAGCGAATATAGCAGGGGCGGGGGGGGTACCTAACTTTTTTTTCTCCTTTTCTCTCGTTCTCTGGCTTGTATCCATTTGGCCCCATTCAGCCTACTGTTTTAAGACGCTTATCCCCATCTACAGTAGGTGTCGATTTATGCCTAGCGAGCCAGCATTGTATGGAGAAATCCGGCTTCGCCGGAGACATTTTTCTATCGAAAAATGTACAAATTTAGCCTGCTGATAAAAACATTATAAAAAAAAAAAAAATGCTGGCTCGCTGCCGCTCTCCAGGAAAAAATCAACACCTGAATGAGGGTAAACGTCTTAAAACAGTAGGCTGAATGGGGCCTAATGAATAGCCTACAACCCAGAGAGAGAGGGAGAGAGAGAAAAAAATACAAAACAAGGTGGGCCACCTTAAAAGACTACAGACTACCTCAATTAATCCATTTAGCAAACATATGTCCTTCCTAAGCTTTATAAAATCGTCTAAATGTAACTATAATTCAATTAAACATGTTTTGGCCTACTTACTTGGAACAGGGTATACTGTTGATCTAACCATGGTACACTCGGATAAGTAACACCCCGTTCTTAACATTAATCAGCAATTACAACCCCAATGTACTTGATAAACTAATGAAAGCATATGGTCCTCCCGGGATTCCAATTCCCGACACCACACCCAGAACATAAACATTTTAACCATTACACCACCAACACAGTTAAAGGTTGAGTACGCGATCACGATTAATATCCATTTTTGAATTTTGGATATCAATCTAATCATGTACTCAGGCCCAACTGCATTATGGAAAGCGTAATGTTTTAGTGAGAGGAAAGAACAATGAATGGGGCCAATTAAGGACCGGCCTCGCTATACATTAGTTCCTGAACCTATAGACATTAAGTAACACCCAGTTCTTAATCATCAATTTAATTAACTAACATTAATCATCAATTACAAACCCCAATGTACTTGAATAAACTAATGAAAGCATATGGTCCTCCCGGGATTCGTACTCGGGATACTCAAAATGGCCGATAAAATTCAGCATTCAACACTTTTGAATAGGTCTAAATCACACTCATCACAGACGATCAGGACAGTGTCAACGCAGACAGCTGGCGCCGCTGTGTGCGTGTGTATGTTATTCACTCACTTGTTCGTCAAGGAGCTAAGCTCATTATTATCGCGCCTTAACTGGGAATGTATTTGCGTGAAATGCATGTTAAGTGTTTATGTATCGTTGGAATGGCTGTGGATGTGTGTGTAGTCTGTATTTTAGCCAATTGGCGACATTTGGAAACGAAGGCTTAGGGTTAATCTGTACGGTACCATTCTCACTACGGTACCAGTCTCACCCGAAGGTGACCAGTAGCTTTGAGTGTAGGCTTGTGTGTGTACTTACACTAGTTGTACTTACACTAGTTGTATTTGCGGGAGTGAGCATGCTCGTTAATTCCCGCCTCCTAAGATATGTTTGTCATACCGTGCTTTGAAACTATGCACTGATGGTGCAGACACTACTTCGGCTGGCAATTTGTTCCACCCACTAATCGAGTTGGTAGGAAATCTTTTACTTTTCAGATCAGATTTACTATTAAGCACTTTTAGTTTGTAGCTGTGACCTCTTGTTCTCTCACCTCCATCCCTCTATGAAGTTTTCTTGGTCGATTTTGTCAATACCTCTAACACATTTGTATATCTGAATTTGCTGTCCTCGTTTCCTTCTCTGTTCCAGTGTAGGTAGATTCAATCTCTCGAGCCTCTCTTGGTGCTCCAAATTTTCCAAACCTGGGATCATCCTCGTAGCTGCTCTCTGTACCCTCTCAATTTTGTGGATATGTTTCTTCATGTGAGGGGACCACACTACAGATGATTCCATCCTGGGTCTTATTATTGCCGTTATTATTTGTTTCATGGTGTTTTCATTAAGATAATTGAAAGACATCCTGATATTTGCCAATAGTGCTAGTGATTCTCTCACTATCTTATTTACGTGGCTTTCTGGAGACATGTTATCCTTAAATTCTATCCCCAAGTCTTTTTCTTTTTCTGCTTTGGGAATCACTTCGTTTCCTAGTTTATAATCTTTTCTAGGTCTGTACTTGCTTTTACCCATTTCTAGAGTCTTACATTTCCCTGCATTGAACTCCATATTCCATTTGATGCTCCATTCATGGATCTTTTGCAAATCTGCTTGGAGCTCAAGGCAATCCTCCTGGGTTCTGATCGTTTTAAGCAGCTTAGCATCGTCCGCAAACATGCTCATGTAGCTTGTTAGTCCCTCAGGTAAGTTGTTTACAAATATTAGAAACATGATTGGGGCTAGGACAGATCCTTGTGGTACTCCACTCGTAATTTGAGTCCAGTTTGACGATTTCCCCCTTACTGTTGTTCTCATCTGTCTTCCGCTAAGGTGTGTGTGTGTGTGTATGCATCTGTATATGTTTGTATGCCTGTGAGTGAGCATGCCAGTGTGTGTGTAATCTTGTGTGTGTGTATGTCTATGTGTGTGTATGTATCTGTGTGTGTGTGTGTAGGGTGTGTGGGGGCGATAGCAATTGACCAGAATTAAGTATAGCCTTTCTCCATTGCCTTAGCTTATAAATAATAATCAAGATAGTTGTATAAAGACATACTATAGTCAATTTTTGTCCAGCTGAGGGTAAATTGCCATGTTTCTATCTTTATTACTCGGCTATAAGGTAGATTTTGTAGTGAAATATGATGTTAATTATGAAAACTTGGCATTAATACGACAGACAGCCATAGTAGTTTCATATAGTTCCATTAATTATCGGTAAATCAGCTACTAAGGGATTCAATTTAACATCAGCTGGGAAAAAATAGAGTATAGTTTGCTTCAGAAATCGAGGATTTATACTGATGTAGCTACAAATGAAATACCAGCGAAATCAAGGGTAGCCTAGCTTATGAGGAAACGGCAAAATCGAATGAATCCTTGGAAAGTGAATGCCTACGCCATCTATTATCAAAAATGTATCCAGGGTTTTAGAGAATGGGAAAGGGGTGAAGGGAGAGGGGGCCAAGGGAGTGGTGAGTAGCTAGTTAGAATATTGATTTTATCATTACAATATCTATTCTATGATCTTTTATATAATTTACTGGCTATATTAGTTTGAACACGGTATAGTTTAGAGTAAGTTAGACTAGGCTAAGTTACGCGGTCATAGGTTTCTGTGTTATATACAGTAGGCTATGCTTTGTGTTCGCTTTTGTTTCGTGAATTAGACATTAGCAACTACACCTGTAAGACGTACAAGTCGAAATATTTGTTGTTCTTTTTCTGCGTGTGAGATTAAACCCTTTTCAGTGGGTTTATTATTATAGACAGGATTGTTAAGGATGTTCTATAATATTCACCAATGCTCTTAGTTATATTATAAATCTAGCATTTCTACTTTATGTTAAATTAAGTCCCAGTAAAAAATCGACCAGCTGTAGCCAGTCAAAAATCGTTGACGTAACAAATCGCTAATAAATATCATCTTCCAGGTGCATATTTTGCAATATATAATGGAAGAAGTTGTCCACTACTTCCCTATTATGTATTAATCGAGTTATTATATTGTTGACTGGCATTACTTATAAGTCCCGAGATAGTGAGAGAGAGAGTGATAAATATTACCACGAGTTTTTGAACATCCCCGAGGCACATTAGCCCCGCCCCCTCAGTGACGTCATGCCCAAGAACTCACACATACAAACACACACACACACACGTACGTACACACACACATACAGGAACTCGCCGAGCTTATGAGGTTTCTGTTTTGAGGGAGGGCTGTTCTCGGGCGGTATGACATGTTAGGTGGTATGGGGGAGTTATAATAAGCGATATAATAAGGATTGGGGGTGACAGATTTTCGTTATCGCGATTTTAAAGTAATTATTCATTCATTATGGGTCACATCCATTTTTATTATATTGTAGTTAACTATTTGACATTTTTACTCAGCTTAGGAAGAACATCTATTAATTAAAAGGCTACAGACTATCTCAAGTAATCCCTTGTAGCTACCATACATCCTTCCTAAGCCGACTTGCGAGTTTTGTTCTATAAGGAAGTTGGAGCTGTAGACTACGATATTTAACAGAATTTACAGCTAAAATATGGTCGAAGTACATAATATATAAATACATAAAACCCAATTCAACATACCATTTATCCATCAGAAACTTAAATTAGTATTGTATTTCTGTTTAATATCGATGTTTACGGCTCCAACTTCCTTATAGCCTGAAACTCGCAAGAGGTCAATTGCTCTTATATTTTTACCATTTGGGAACAGTCGGCTTGGGAATAGGTGGGGAAATTTACGTCCCATTTGCTCTAACCCTTTTCTAGTTACAGAGGATATAGGTCAGGATATTTAGCCAACCTATAATGTACAGGGTATAGTGGATGCTGAGGGGTGCGGGGACATTGAGGGATGTTTAAGGGGTTAGTGACTATTTTCATTGGTCTATTAATTCATTTATTTTTTTAGTTTCCTCGTTAGACCTCCCTCAAACTTAGAAAAACACCCCCTAGGAACCCCCCCCCCCCCACCCCCTTTTCAAGACAAATTTGTAAATTTTTCGGCAGAAAAATTTCCTGGCCGGTTCCTCTTATAATTACAGGCTCGCTATAGCTCGCCAGGAAAAAATCGACACCTAAATGGCACGATAGGTCTAACAATTTGACAACGAAATCATGGAGCTAAAGGTATTAACATCGCCAAACTAATGGGCTGAACGTCTTCAACTGTCAAAACTAATGGGGCTAAACACGAGGGAGAAAAGGGTCCAGAAAAACGACCCATCTCCTCTTAAATAATAATATGTATGAGAGAGAGGGAGATGGTCAATTTGCGTGTGTGTATGTATGTTTGTCAACGAGTGTGTGTGTGTGTGTGTGTGCGTGTTGGGGGGGGTCCAGAGGAGATCTAGAGTTACCACTTCTTATATTTTCCGTTCGTATCAATAACCTATTGCTCCGGTGTTTACTATTAAAATTAAATAATAGGCATTATACAGTATAACAATCATATAAAGTAATTTAAACTAGGCTAAATTACGCCGTGGAGTTTCTTTGTTGCAACTAAATTATATGCGTAATTACTCAGATTTTGCGCTTGGTAACTCTACTAGGCTGAAAATTGACGTGGTTTTACTTAATCCTGTACTCTCTCGAGTTTCTCTTTGTGTATATTTATATGATGTATCTTATTATAAGACTCAAGCGACTTAGAAAAGGATATAGTAAGTTATTGGCATGTTTCAGAAATGTGGCATATTTCTGTATGTAATGGTGTTTTGCAGAACGTGAGTAAGTAGAACGAAAGATATTTCCCGGGAAATAACCTGTATGAGCCCCCTATACCCAGGCTGACAAACGGAACAGTAGCCTATTCTCCTACTCCTAAACTAGAACCTTTATATCAATATTTATTAGGCCTATGCAAGTGTTATACAAGCTCTACAGTGTTGATTATGACATTAGCAGTGAACAAAATGACCAAAACAATGCAATTCCTCGAACATTTGCTTGTATTTTTTCCGTATATCATTTTGCCCCAGGTTGGCATCCTGATCACCCTCACCCCCCCCCCCCTCCCCCCCCCCCCCCACACCCCTTCACCCTCCCCCATCCTCTCGGCGCGCGCAGACACTTTGGCGCCAAGCAGTAGATATCGCACAGCTGGTTACGTTTTGGGATAAAGCTCTTCCCGCTTAAGGGGAGTAGGGTAGTTTTTCTAGTTCCCTTCTCCCTCATGTTTAGCCTCATTAGTTTTGTGATTTTTTGACGTTCGGCCCATTAGATTGAACATTTTAATAACTTTTACCCCATTTCGTTGTCAATTTTAAGACCTTTCGTGCCATTTAGGTGTTGATTTTTCCTGGCGAGCAATAGCTAGTCTGAAATTTTAAGAGAGACCGGTCTTCGGCCGGGACATTATTCTACCGAAAAATGTACAAATTTATCTTGAAGGGGGGTCTAGGGGGGGTTTTTCTAAGCTTGATGGAGGTTTAGCGAGAACACAAACAAAACTAAAAAAATAAATGAATATACCGAACAAAACAAAAACAAGCCCCTTAAGGACCTACAGACTAACAGAAGGCTGCTCTAGGGCTGCATCATGTGAGGGGAGAGCTATATAAAGAAGGATCAAGCATTAGGATGGTAGCTTATAGGTAGCGCCAACGAACTTGACACCAATATTGATCCCTGACCTCTCTGTAACTCTAAAGGGCTTAGAGCAAACTGGCTGTAAATATCCACATCTATTTCCTGGTGGACTCTTCCTAAATGATAGAAACGTCAGCCGGATTGCTTTTATTAATTTCGAGTTATAAGAAGTTTAGGGGTCAATGGGGATCCTAACTTTTAAAATATCTGAAGTCCAATTATATTCAGCTTAAAAAGGGCCTCCAGAAAATAACAGGCTTCGAACGTCTTACTTAACCCTTTTTACCACACCAGATCCTTCTCAAACTGCATAAAATCGTCTAAATATAGCTAGAATAATGATAAACAGACGTCGCCGGTACAGTATTCTAAACGTCTTAAAACAGTAGGCTGAATGGGGCCAAATGGATACAAGCCAGAGAAAGAGAGAAAAGGAGAGAAAAAAAAGCAGGTGACCCCCCTGCTATCTATATTCGTTGTAGTAATTACGTATCTAAGGCCATGGGTGTAATAATATGGTTAATTATAATATAAATTATAAATAATATAAAAAAAAAAAAAAAAAAAAAAAAAAAAAATGTAATCTTAGCATTCCGTGTTTTGTATATATTGCTGTAATTGACCCCTTGCGAGTTTCAGGCTAGTTGGAGCCGTAAACATCGATACTCTAAGCAGAAATACAATAATAATATATCTTTCTGATGGATAACAAATATGATTGATTTGGTTTTATGTATTTATATATGCACTACAGCCGTATTTCAGTTGTTAATTCTGCTAAATATCGATGTCTGTGCGTGAATTCAACTCGCAAGTGGTTGACATTTTTTGAAAGTTCTTTTGGTTGCGTTCAGTGATATATCTTCTATTGAGGTTGTATTTTAGTTACGTAATTGGTATCCTACATATATATCATCTGTAGGCCTATACCTGTTGCTTTAATTTTGTAATTAGGGCTACTGTATTTTAATCGACGTATAAACTGATATATTAGAAATCAAGTTGATTTGCAAGATTAAGTGTCTGCGAAATTATGGTACGTAAGGTAACAAATTAATGGCACGCTAGCAAGCATTATATATTATATAGTATGGTTATATCTGCACATACAGACACACATAGGATAATATCTGCGAGTTTAGAGATCACGCCAGGCCAG
Source organism: Paralithodes platypus (assembly GCA_032716605.1). Taxonomy (NCBI): domain Eukaryota; kingdom Metazoa; phylum Arthropoda; class Malacostraca; order Decapoda; family Lithodidae; genus Paralithodes; species Paralithodes platypus. The sequence continues at coordinate 3,786,964 of CM064538.1, read as the reverse complement.
TCACGCAGTGTTGCCAGGAGGTGGATTGTTTTATATTTATACACTGCATTTTCGGCGGTTTCTGTATATTATGCTCGGTGTGTCGTATGCGAAATAACAAAGGGGTTTGTATGCTACTTTCTAGTATAATAACTTGGCTAAATTGTAACCACAACGTCAAGGATAAATGCAAATAATACAAACTCTGTATTATATACTGTAGGCTATATCAAAATATGCGAATGGAAGATGATATTTTTTAGGGATGTGTTACGTCAACGGTTTTTGACTGGCTACAGCTGGTCGATCTTTTACCGGGACTTAATTTAACATGGAGTAGAAATGCTAGATTTATACTATAACTAAGACCATTGGTGAATATTATAAAACGTCCTCAACGACCCTGGCTATAAGAATAAACCCACAGAAAAAGGTTTATTCACGCAAGCAGAAAAAGAACAACCAATATTTCGACTTGTGTGTCGTGCAAGTGTAGTTGCCAAGGTCTATTTCACGAAACAAAAGCGAAAACAAAGCATATATAACACAGAAACCTATGTCCGGGTATCCCAACCTAGTCTAACTTACTCTAAACTATACTATGTTCAAAATAATATAGCCAGTAAATTATAGTAAAGACCATAGGATATATATTATACGATCAAATATATATAGGCTACTAACTACCCACCCCTCCCTTGGCCCCCTTCCCATTATCTAAAACCTGGATACATTTTTGCCAACAGATGGCGTAGGCATTCACTTCTGATGTACTGGAATTTGCAGTTTCCTCATAATCTAGACTACTCGTGAATTCGTAAGCATTAAATTTGAAACTATATCACCATTCCTTAAGTTTTGAAGGTAATTACTACATCTAGATTAATGGGGGATATTTATTCAACTAACTTGATTATTCTATAGAAGTTATGGAAGTTGAAAGAGGCTATATTTAATTATTGTTTATTTGCAATCGCCCCTAAAAGAACTAGCCAATATTTTCTGTCATTCTACGTCACAGTAAGTTACCTAATACTAAATGTTAGTACCTATAAATTGATATAATTAATCTAATCACGAGTTTGTTACACTGCCCATTTCGAGAACAAGATACTAGGTGTATTATCTAGTGAAACTAATGAATTTGGCAAAGTAAAAGACGCATGGTTTAATAAATTTAGTGATAGGGGCAATGAGTGTTAATTAAGATGTGGCAACTATGGAGAGAAAGCGAGAGTGTGCGTGCGTACGTGTGTGTGTGTGTTTAAAAAGGGAGACGAGATGACTAATTCGTATATTCATAAAGCAATAACCTACCATTCCATTAGCGTATTTGTTATAACTAAATTACTATCATTAAGCATACAATAGGGTTTATTTATTGATTAAATAAATACGTATGTATTCTGCTTTGGTATTTGGTGACTCTACTAGGCTGAATATTTATTTACCCGTTATAATTTTCGCTACCACCCCTGTTTGTTTCTACTATATTCATAGTTATACTTATATTGGTATGGTGTACTGTGTAACTGTATGAATCAAGTGACTTATGCAAGGATAGTAATTTCTTGAGGATTTATACATATAGGAATCGGTTACTTGTCTATTTTAATCATGTGTTGCAGTAGTAATGTTAGCGTAGGTCTAAATATACTGTCTGCTAATTTACCTATAGGAGCGATCCACATCCTCTACACACACACACACAAACACACACACAAACATACATAGACGTGGCGTAACTGATAGCGCGTCTGGCTCACAACCAGAAGGTCCCGGGTTCGAGACCCGGGCAGGGAAGAGACATTTGGGCAAGTCTCCTAACGGTGTAGCCTCTGTTCACCTAGCAGTATAAATAGGCACCTGGTATAAGTGGACGAAGTTGTGACGTCCCATCTGGGGTTGGTGATCGGTTACAAGGTGAGATGGGTATCGTACTGGTCAACCTAAGCTACTGGTCAACCTAAGCCTTCGGGTGAGACTGGTACCGTAGTGAGAATGGTACCGTACAGATTAACCCTAAGCCTTCGTTTCCAGATGTCGCCAATTGGCTAAAATACAGACTACACACACATCCACAGCCATTCCAACGATACATAAACAGTTAACATGCATTTCACGCAATACATTCCCAGTTAAGGAGGCGCAATACTAATGAGCTTAGCTCGCATTGCGTGGATTCCCCTTGACAAACAAGCAAGTGAGTGAGACATACAGGTATACACAGGCATTCATACACACACATACACAGATACATAGGCAAACAGTAACGGTGAAACGGTTAGGTATTCTCAGACTTTCTTCTATTCAACTGCTGAGCTCTGGAACTCTCCCAGAATCAGTCTTTCCCTCTTCATATGACTTAAATTGTTTCAAACTCCGTGTGCCAGGAATTTTGGCTCGAACGTCCCTTGATTTTGTCTCTGTCACTCTTCAACTCTGGGGGAGGCACTCGATACAGGCAGTTCTGCCTTTTGTCTCCCTCACTCACATAGAACAAAAAACAGACACACAGGCATACACACACACTCAGCTACATACATAGGCATACAGGCATACATACAGAGAGAGAGAGAGAGACATATACGTACACAGTGGCGCCAAGTTGTCTGCATTGACACTTTCCCACATAGGCCTATCTCTGCTTACGTTGACAAAAATCGTTTATATAGCCAGAATAAAATGAAAAAATAGGTCAAAACAGATTTCGGGGTAAGCCAATAGGTTATAGCTAAGTAGTTTATACCATTGGGCGGTAGGTGTGTAGGCTACTATTAAATATACTAACTCTTTATATGTTTAATATTGATGTCCTCTAACATTGTCTCTATAGGCTAATTCATTAGCTAGCACATCCTGCCGCCCAAGGGCAGCCCTCTGTGGGTCCCCAAGCACTCTCCATATATCTCATCTTACGTAGTTGAAATTCCCATCTATTTTTGTTTTTATAAATGGGTTCATTGAACCTTATCATGTTCCTATAACTTTATCATTTCCACCAACCCTTAACTCCCCCACACAACCTCGCATGTTATGCCGCCCGAGAGCAGCCCTCTCCGGAAACAGCAACCCCATAAGCTCAGCGAATTCCTGGGTGTGTGTGTGTACGTACGTGTGGGTGTGTGTGTACGTATGTATGTGTGTTCTTGGGAATGACGTCACTGAGGGGGCCGGGGCAGATGTGCCACGGGGATGTTCAAAAACTCTTGGTAATATTAATCACTATCTTGGGCCTTTATTTATGCCTACTAGCTATCTAATAATTCATTTAGACACATACAGGGAAGTATTGGACATCTTTTTGCTATATATAATTTTATACAACTAAAATTTGGTGTAAAAGACTTTTTTTTAGTCAGTTGGTACAACGAAGTGCGTAATCAGCTTTTTGACTGGCTACAGCTAACGATTTTTACCAGGTAATTAATTTAACGTTAACTAGAAATACTCGATTTCTTCCATATCTGAAAGCATAGACGAATATTGTAGATCATCCTTAACAAACCTGTCTATATCAATAAACCCACAAAATACAATTTAATCACATATCCAGAAAAAGAACTACCAATATTTCGATTTTCCGTCATACCGATAAAGTTGCCAAGGTCTGATTCTCGTAACCAAAGTGATAACCAAGCAAATATAACACAGAAACATAGTCTGTGTATCCTAGCCTAGTCTAACTTACTCTAAACTATACTGGGTTTAATCTAACATAGCCAGTCAATGCTAACAAGAACCATATAAGGAGATATGTTCGATAATATTAATATAAGATCTGGCTACTCACCCTCCCTCTAACCAAAACTCAGACATTTTTGCTAACAGATGGGGTAGGCATTCACTTCTGATGTATTTACTCGAACTTGCTGTTTCCTCATAATCTAGTTGCTCGTGATTTCGTAAGCATTTATTTTGGAACTCTATCACCATTCCTTAAGTTTTGAAGGTAATTACTATATCTAGATTCATGGGGGATCTTCATTCAACTAACTTCATTAAGGAAGTAGAAATAGGATATATTTAATTCGTTTTCAATTGCAATCGCCCCCAAAAGAACTAGCCAATATTGTCATTCATTCTACGTCACGGGCAGTTACCAAATACTAAATGTTAGTACCTATGTATATATCTAATCACGAGTTTGTTACACTACCTATTTCGATACTCAATATATTATATAATGAGCTAAACTGGAAACTAATTAATTTGGCAAAGTAAAAGACGCATGGTTTAAACAAATTTGTGATGGGGGCAATGACTAAATTACGATGTGGTAACTGTGGCGCGGGTTGAAAGAGAGAGAGAGAGAGAGAGAGAGAGTGGGGGGGACCTCAGAGAGTGAGAGTTAAAAGGGGTCCAGTTCATATATACGTTAATCGTACAACAGCCTGCCATTCCATTAGGTTGCTTTCAATAACTGAATTGCTATCATTATACATACAATAGGCTACAGTAAGTTAGACTAGGATAGACTGTGCAGTAAGTTTTATTTATTGATATTAAATAGACGTATAGCCTATAATCGTCTTTTGTACTTTGGTACAAGCTGTCTGCATTGACACTTTCCCACAAAGCTCTGCTTACTTTGATAAAAAATAGTTTATAGAGCCAGAATAAAATGAAAAAATAAGTCAAAACCGATTTCGGGGTAAGCCAATAGGTTATAGCTAAGTAGTTGATACCATTGGGCGGTAGGTGTGTACTATTAAATATGCTAACTCTTTATATATTTAATATTGATGTCCTCTAACATTGTCTCTATAATTCATTAGCTGGTACATCCTGCCACCCAAGGGCAGCCCTCTGTGGGTCCCCAAGCACCATCCATATCTCTCATCTTAGTGGTTGAAATTCCTATATATTTATTGGGTCCATAACATATTATTATATAACTAGGCTATAACTTGATCCTATCAACCAACCCTCAACTCCTCTGTACAACCTTGCATGTTATTCCGCCCAAGAGCAACCCTCTCTGGAAACAGTAACCCCATAAGCTCAGCGAGTTCCCGAGTGTACGTACGTACGGATGTGTGTGTGTTGGTTTGTATGTGCGTATGTGTGTGTGTTCTTGGGCATGACGTCACTGAGGGGCGGGGCTAAAGTGCTGCAGAGATGTTCAAAAACTCGTGGTAATATTAATCACTATCTCTCACTATCTCGTGACTTTATTAACGCCTGCCAGATATATAACTCATTTAGATACATACAGGGAAGTATTGGGCAACTCTTTCCTATATATACATGTAAAATGGTGTTTAAAAGACGATATTTTGAGTTAGTTGGTACGAGGAAGTATGTCTTCGGCTTTTTGACTGGCTACAGCTGGCGATTTTTACCAGGAATTAAATTTAACATTAAATATAAATACTCGCTTTCTTCTATATCTGACAGCATAGACGAATATTGTAAAGCATCCTTAACAAACTTGTCTACATCAATAAACCCACAAAATACAATTTAAGTACATATGCAGAAAAAGAACTACCAATATTGCGACTTTTACGTGTTACAGGGTGCAGTTGCCAAGGTCTAATTCGTGTAATAAATAGGAATCCAAACATATATAACATAATACATATGTTTGTGTATCCTAGCCTAGTCTAACTTACTTTAAACTATACCTTGTTTAATTTAATATAGCTAGTTATCGATAATAAAGCCATTATTAGGAGAAATGTTAGATAATGGGTTGCATAATATGGCAACTCACCCCTCCCTTGCTACCTACCTACCCCCATATCCAAACATTTTTGTTAATAGATGGCGCGAGTTAACTTTTCTTTATTTAACCCCTTCTGTACCGGTGACGTATTTTGTATTTGGTTTCAGCTACATGTATACGATTATATGAACAGCTTAGGAAGGATATATGGTAGCTAAAAGGATTAATTGAGATAGTCTGTAGCCTTTTCATGGGTAGACATCCTTCCCAAGCTTAATAATATCGTCTAATAGGTGCCAGACTATAATGAAAAGGACGTCACCTGTACTGAAAGCGTTAAACTAATGCTAGGGTTTTCGTGATTTCGCTTGCATTAAATTTAGAGCTGAATCAGAATAATACTCAATTTCTGAAGCAAATTACTATGTCTGCAATAAAGGGAGATCTTTATGCAACTAAATGTATTATTATTTATAAGTTTAGACAAGATAAAGGCCTATACTGTACATTATTCGTGTTCATTTGCATTCGCCCTCTAAAGAACTTACCAATATCCGCATTCATATTACGTCACGAAAAGTTGCCAAATACTAAATTGTAAGCTATTACCCATAGATATATCCAAGTGCTTAATCTAGGCTACTCACGAATGCATTACACTAACATATTCCTAAACAAAATGCTTTGGTTAGGATATAGTTTTCTAAACTGGAAACTACTTGATTCAGAAATAAAAAGTATGAATAATTTATAAGAATAATTCAGACAAGATTAAATACAATATTGTAGCCTATATACAGTATATATATATATATAAAACAAAAAACTCATAACAACATTTCTTGGTAAGCCAATTAATATGAAATAGCTAAGTAGTAGATACCATTGGGTGGTTGGTTTATATTAAATATGCTAACTCTTCATATATTTAATATTGATGTCCTCTAACATTGTCTCTATAATTCATTAGCTAGCACATACTGCCACCCAAGGGCAGCCCTCTGTGGGTCCCCAAGCACCATCCATATCTCCCATCTTAGTGGTTGAAATTCTTATTTATTTGTTCATTGTTATTTAATTGGTTTCATACAACATTATTATAGTCCTATAACTTGATCATTTCCAGCAACCCCTTAACTCCCCTTCCATACCGGCGATATATTTTAATTTGATTTCAGCCACATTTAGACAATATTATGAAGCGTAGGAAGGATTATGAGGTAGCTAAAATGATTAATTCAGATAGTTTTTAGACTCTTAATTGGTAGACGTCCTTCCTAAGCTGAATAACATTGTCTAAATGTAGCTGAAATAAAATACAAAATACAACCTCGCAAGTTATTCCGCCCGAGAGCAGCCCTCTCTGGAAACAGCAACCGGCCCATAAGCTCAGCGAGTTCCCCAGTGTGCGCATACGTATGTGTGTTACTCAGTTACTTGTTCGTCAAGGGGAATCCACGCAATGCGAGCTAAGCTCATTATTATCGCGCCTCCTTAACTGGGAATGTATTGCGTGAAATGCATGTTAAGTGTTTTATGTACTGTTGGAATGGCTGTGGATGTGTGTGTAGTCTGTAGTTAGCCAATTGGCGACATCGGAAACGAAGGCTTAGGGTGGATCTGTAAGGTACCATTCTCACTATAGACGGTACCGTCTCGCCCGAAGGCTTAGGTAGCCATCAGCTTAGGTGAACCATATGATACCCATCACGCCTTGTACCATTTTTGCCAACCCCAGATGGGACGTCACAACGTCGTCCACTTATTCCAGGTACCTATTTACAGCTAGGTGAACTGAGGCTAACACATGAAAGGAGACAAGCCCAATTTGTCTCCGCCCGGCCGGGGATTGAACCCCCGACCCCTCGTGTGTGAGACGAGAGCTCTACCTAC
>CM064538.1:3777863-3779321 GCA_032716605.1 Paralithodes platypus | reverse complement strand
TATATTTTTAGTAGTTTTGGGTTCATCATACTATGTAACTTTTTACCAAAATACACTTGTGGGTTTTGATACTAGCATTCCTCCAAAAAACCTACTCCTACTAATAGCCCCCCTTTAGGTTAGGTTTTTAGGTTATTAATGTTTTTAATATACGGTATTCTAACTTTTATATTAGCAATGAACTGTAAATATTGCCCAAAATCTATAATATTTGACTCTAAATATAAAGAGTCCACCAGGAAATAGGTGTGGAAATTTACAGCCAGTTTACTCAAGGTCCTTTTGAGTTACGAAGAGGTCAAGGATCGAGATAATTGTCAAGTTCGTTGGCGCTACGTATAACTGTTTTAGGGGGTACTACTCGCTTTTTATGGACCTCCTCCCTCGTATTTAGCATATTAGTTTTGAGATTTTAAGACGTTTCTTCCATTAGTTTGGCGATTTTAATACATTTCTCCCTATTTCGTTGTCAATTTCAAGACCTTTCATGCCATTAAGGTATCGATGTTTTCCTGGCGAGCGATAGCAAGCCTGTAATTTTAGGAGGAACCGGCATTCGGTCTGGATATTTTTCTATCTAATAATGTAAACATTTATCTTGAAAGGGGGGGGGGGGAGGTCTAGGGGATGTTTTTTAAAGCTTGATGGAGGTTTAGCGAGGAAACTAACACAAATATGAAATATATACAATTATACATATTATACATAGCCTATATATACCAATAACCAGCCACTATCCCCTTAACTTCATAACTCTTCTTCCAATCTATCTATCTCCTGGTACCACTGGCAAGCGTCTCTCTCACCCCTCCCACCTCGCACTTATAGACACTCTTTCACTCCCCCATTCCACCTCCATATTCTTCTATTTATGTTGGTGGTGTAATGGTTTAGGTGCTTATGTTCTGGGTGTGGTGTCCCGAGTTCGAAACCCGGGAGGACCATATGCGTTCATTAGTTTATTCAAGTACATTGGGGTTTGTAATGGACGATTAGTGATAAGAACGGGGGTGTTACCGGGTACTTATTTGTCTACAATGCCCCCGCCCGGTGTACAGTCGGTTGGGCCACGGACCCCTGCTGGCAATATGTATGATGATGATAATAAGTCTTTACCCCCCCAACCCATTACTGTATCCTATGGCAATCGAAATAGACGAGAACGTTAGGCCTATTGCCAGCATACGGGTAATGTAAACACTACGTGGGCGGCGGCCCCCCCCCCCCCCCCCCGCCCTAGCCTTTAATTATTATGGTCCCTCCACCAACCGACTTTACTCCTAAACTCAATTAATGAAATCAACAAATACATGTGGCGGTCCAGGGATTCGAACCTAGGATGCTCACACCGAAATTCAGTGCATTTATCCATTGCGCTACGAAGACAGTTTATCAGGTTAGCTGTCCAAGTTCCAACTTGCGTCGTAAAACTTTTTATTTTTTCGGTCTCCCCTTGCT